>JAHWFP010174873.1:0-83700 GCA_023313725.1 Lithobius niger
GCTATAACTAATTTTTTTTTATTTATTATGGCAACAGAACCTTTTAAATAGACTCAGCAATAACATTCATGAGTGGCAATCCCAATAAATCGTTAGTCAGGCGAACCAAAAAGTATTGCTGCACCAAATAAATTACAAGACTATTGTCAACTTTATTATTTTTGTTGCGACTTTAACGTGCAACTTCTCTATTGCTTGTCTGGTCTTATTCGGCTGCAACTATCCATAATAACACTGAATACCAACTTTTACGAGTGAATGGCCCGAAGAAACCAATAGTTTAACAAGGATTTTTTTCATTGTTGCGGCAAAGTACGGGTCATTCTCAAAAGAATGGCCCACACTGTTCAAACCATTGCAATATCATCGAAACATTGAGAAATATCGCTGGTTCTCTACATAACGTTGTACCTGTAATGCTACTGTTCTATTTGACAGTGAATTTAGAATATTTCTACAGTTAGCCATTCACTGCCAGGTGGAGGTGTGCGCAGCATGATCGAACTTACTTGTTTCAGTGCATTCTTGTTCGAATCCGAAATTCCCATTCGGTGAACAAGGGAAACTAGAAACATCAGACAAAAACGAAAAAAATCGTAACAATAGGACTCTTGGAACGGACTTGAAATGGGCATTGTTTAAGCATTGTTGCTTAAGCCCAAAGTTCTTCCGAAAACAAGGCAAATGAAAAATTACCCCTTCACCCAACAACATAAATTTGTTTCAGCTTTCGTAATAATAGACCTTTTGGAACGACGTGATTGACATTGTTGCATGGGCAATCACATTGACAAAGAATATACAACTCGCTTGTTATCGCTAGTGAGATATTCACCGAGATTATACCATCAACCTTTGAATATCAAAGCTTACCACAAGACTGGCAATTTTCAGACAATTATCTCCAAATCCTCGACCCAAAAGCTACAATAATGACCCCAGAGCAACAATCCACTCACCCATATACACCCGGACCTAAGCTCACAGCACCATTAACAGTTGGTCCTTAGCTTCAAGCATTCTATGTCACTTTTCAGTTCAAACAATGTTGCACAATCAAACTGATATTCACTATTTCATGTTACAACACTGTATTTTCCCACGCGGCTTGCTGACTAATGGTGGCCCCCTTCCATTCTAACGTAACAGTTTTTATATTCCCAATCTTAACGCATCTCCACAACACCCTTAGACCCAACGGATGTCTTTTGGTCCAATCTACTGGAAATGGCCTAGTCTTCATCTACACTTACAGCAATTACTTACCTCGTTACAGGAGGTGTACTTGTACCCAAAGCAACACACAGCAGGAGATATAACACTGCATTATTGTGACGTCATCAACAATGCAGCCTAGCGTAGTATAACATGGAGGACACCCAAGAAGTAAACACGTTTTATGATCACGCCATCAGCACGGCTACAACAATGGAAGAGCATCGCCACAACAGTGGGCGACTCATTGTTCGAACGATGTTGTTTGACCTCATCTTCTCAAAGCAATCACGTGACCAACGCAACAACGAGATAGCGCTTGATAGCATTCCCTTTGAGCAGTAGCACTGCAGCAATAGGAGTTGCTACCCGATGTCTGCACCTCGCCATTAACAGAAATTATTCATCTGTTAATTTCCAATCTCGACTATCCATGCTAAAATCAGCCAGAGGCGTTACGATAGATGAGTTAATAAACACCAAGGAAACTGAAACACCGCCTTCTGATATGAACTAATTCGATAAATTATCTTTCAATCTGCCGTAGTGACATCTATGTTGAAACTAAAGATAATGTTTAATTAGTAGTGATATCTAAGCTAGATTTTTCATAACCGCCGCAAAACATTTTCTGGTGCATCAGCCAGGAATCGAACTCTGAACACCAGTTTGGCAGGCGAGAAGTCTACCATTCAACCACCTTGGGCCATTCGTAAACAGTGGCCCGATCCTTGTGCATTGTTAGGAAAGGCCCGCGGTTTATGACATTCTCCTTTACATATTATACCATTGACACTAATATTAGACTTGCACTTGTCAGACGCCATTCTAAGGAACGCACTATCTGTATAACCTTTTACTCTTTAAATGGTTTTATAAAGTCTTCGATTAATTAATTAATTTTGGTCAGTAACATTACAAAAGAACAAGCACTTTTTTTTTTTTAGATTTAGTAACAATTGATTGTTTAGTAAAGTTTTAATCCATTAAAGTTAAGATGCTTCAATTAAATAAACACAGTAAAGTTACACTAGGTTTACTAGGACAGAGAAAGGGTTCCTTACTGTAAGTATGTCTGCCCAACATTCCTCGTTTTAAACCTAACTTTTTTTATAAGCTTCTTGCTGTGGTCAGTGCTTCCATACAAACAGTGTTGCTAATCTTAACGGTAGAAGTAGTCTACGCACCGTTTTGTGGAAACAGACGTCACGGGAGTACGTGCTTGCTTTTTTGTCCAAACTCCCATTGGTACGGTAATGAAGCCTTAAGCGCCATCTTTGGTGTTTTTCGTTAGTTGCACAAGGGCGTTGACGTATTTCCGTCCATATATCACGTGCCTCCTGCTGGCCAATGAGCGGAATTTTAAATCGAGCTCCGTTTCCTGCTGCATTTAAAATGAAGAGAAAAAAAAAACAAGCTCGAAAGATAAAACCTAGACCTGGAAGTTGAATGAGGAAGTAAAAAATGCCAAAGAAAACGAACATTAAACAAACTGCGCTAGCCAAAAAATATAAGAGGGAAAACAAGTAAAGCGCTGTCGGGAGAGCGACACAAAAGCTCCAATCCTGCCGCGAAACCTACAACCCGTCGAGTTCCCTGTTGAATTCTTTTTATTTGAAATCGTATATTTTTATTTACCCTACTTCGGCAACAAAAAGCTTATTTCTTTTATGTTTTAGGATCGTGTGCCGTTTCATGCCCTTTTCTTGTTTTCTTGATGCATTAAACAGTCGATTTTTTATGTCCCCCGATCACGCTTCACTGCACGCCTTGAAACCAAGCGACCTCTCACGACACTTTGATGAACTGCAAGCCGAGAAATTATAAAGGCGCTACGACGTCACGACGTTTTGTTGTGCCCTTACACTTTTGTTCTGTCCACTTTCCTCTCCGTTGACTGCAAGATGGTATAAACTGACCATAATTTCTTGACGACAGTTTTATTGGTTTTTTCCGTTTGTTTCTTTGTTCGTTTTACAGTAGTGACCAGTATTAGGCATTGTTTAAAATTGAAGTTGAGTTCTGCTACATTTAAACTTGTCGTTTGAGCAGCAAGAAAGGAATAATTCTGAAGTCATGTGTGTTAGTGTTCCATGCCTCTATTTATTCCAAAAAAAATACGAATGAAATTCGCAAAGAATTTCAGTCATTAACGTTCTTTATTGTCAATTTCACTTGTTTTGTTAGTTGGTTGTTCATTATTAAAGGCCTACCATAAGTTCCACACCGAAAATTACAAAAATCCGGTATAAATCGGAGTGGTTCCGGCTTGCCGGAGGAGGCTATGTCCGCACAGACTGTGTCTGGTTTTCAACGTGTACTGAATGGTCTCCCTCTCACCACTTTTTTGAAAAGGAGGCATTAGCCAACCTAGGGACTGGTGTTAGTGGCTACAAGCCCTTCCATTTTCCCTTCTGTGGAAAACTCTATTATTATATTATAATAATATACTGTTTTTTTAATTTTGTAATTTTTTTAAAAATCAAGAATTTTCCAACATTTTCATTACAGCAATATGCTAGAAACTAATATGATGCCCTCTAATAAACGAATAAGAAAACGAGTGAAATTGACAATACAGAATGTTAATGACTGAAATTCCCTGCAAAATTCATTCGTAATTTTTTGGGATAATAAAGAGGAATGGAACATTAACTCATATGACTTTAGAGCTTATTCCTTTTCTGCGGCTTAAACGACAAGATTAGGCCTTCAATTTGAATTTTAAACAATGCTTAATACTGGTCACCACAGTAAAACGAACAAACAAACAAATTGAAGGCGTTCAAGGTAACTAAGATCGTAGAGCCGGATACACATATTTTGTAAATGAATGAACGCTGTACATTTTCAATGGCCCTACACGATCTTTACAAAAGAGGGGTTTCCAAAAAGGTACACCCTATTCTAAGGTTGCCCTAACAACACCTTTAAACAATGACAATATGACTTGGGGATCTCTACTAGAAATAGCATGTAAAATCAAGTATACAATGGAATTGGCCCTGGAGACGATCTTTTCAGTCTGTGCAACAAATGAAAATTGATCGTCGGTGACAACGCCAAGGTCGCTAGCACAACGAACAGCATGTGTTTGGTTCTCCTTCAGGAAAAACTGTCCTCAGGGGTTAGAATAACAAACATGTAAGATCACAATTTTATCCTTATTAATAGGCGTCTGCCATTAGTGCTCCATTCTAGATCATAATCGATTGATCTCTGTGTACAGAGCAGATCAGTCCAAGAATGAGTGATGGCAACTGTCTGCAGATCTCCCACAGCTGACTAGAACGGCATAAATTGCGGCATAATTTATATGGCAGCCATTAAAAAAACTAGACATCCAACCGCCTAACTAAACTTGGATCTATCTGTGGAGTTGTGTAATGTGGAAAAACCAGAAGGTTTTTTCCAAGCAGGTGATGAAGCCTCTTTAATGACGTCGTTTGTGCAAGAATGGAAACAATCAAGTAGGTTCTGAAGCCAAAAATGAATGAAATGTTATTGCAAGATGATAGACTACGTTTATGTTTCTTTCTGACGGATGCTAAGCAACATTGCTTGTATATTTGTAAATGACGGTGTTCTGAAGTGATAAGTTGAAGTAGTTATAACATTTTTAAAGGTAATGATTGGTAAACACTTTCAAAAGGAAATAGGGAAAAAAGCAATTTCTTTGTCATAATGATGTTCTCCCAATCCAGAGATTTGTTGTGAGTCAGCAACAAACAGGATAACGATATTTCAAGACTACCTAGAGAAATGCCATCCAACACCGGTCTCCTTGACCCGACTCCTGAGAAATTCTAATGCCCGTAACTAGATGGCAATACCATTAAATTACGAGAGTTTTTTAGTTTATTTTCAATTTGATTATGGGTTAAACAACTAAAACCTGTAGGTAAAAATAAATTTAATGTCACAAAAAATAAATTTAGTACGGCAGTGATACCCCAAATCAGAAGCTAATAAATGAGGTCCGAAGAAAGTGGGAATGTTCATACTATAACTATCGCTTATATATTTCATCCATTCTCACAAAGCCGTCTAGGAGATAAACTGTGGGGTTCGTTTCCCAGATCCAGGCGAAACATGCGATCTCTGCTCCAGTCGGCCTTGGATTGAGGAAGCCTTCTGGAATGTGGCTGCACGCGGAGCTGCCACACGCCCAGATTAATCGTATAGTAAAGAGAGGTATTTTTTCACATCTATCTATTGAATGTTTTTTTTTTAAATTAATTCCTTTGAGCCTTAAGTCAGCCGAAGCAATTTAATGCTCGTGTGACTGAATCAGCTCAATTTTGAACATTACCAGATTTTTTGAGAAGAAATATCTGGTAAGGGGGGGGGGGGGTTTGAGGCTTCATGGCGTGTCGACAGCTATGTCATTAGCACCAACCTCAGTCACAGTGCAGTGGTCTGGGTTGCTACTGCTCCACACATTACAGACATATTATACAAGCCCTGAATCTTAATCTTCTCATACGTCTGTACCTCCTGCAAAAATTGAAACACTCCGGACAGGAGGACAGACTTATTGCCTAACTAACGCGCATTGTCTCGTGGAAGATGGAAACGGCGACGAATACCATCAAGATGGTGACAATCAACAAGCAAGTGTCGAACCGTAAGTGGCCGTCGACCTCATCAACATTCAGGAGGGACAAACCCCCTCAAAAGGAAACAGTGAGTAAGTTAGGTGTGACCAATGCATAAATAGGCCAAGACCACCTCTTCACGGCTACTGCGGTAACAAGCCGAGTGCCATTCCTCGACAGTGCCTTTAATAGCCGGCAAATTATTGCTGGCCTGTCCGTCCCATAAATCTTGCCGGAAAACGTGCAACCTCAAACAGAGTTGGTAAGGCGTCCGAGGGAACAAGGCTGATATACGTTTCGAGAGGAACAGAAAGGGCCCCTTTCGCTGCAGAATCAGCGTGCTCATTCCCAGCTATACCAACACGGCCCGGGATCCAGCAGAAAAGCACGGTTTTCTGCTAGCCAGGCAAGCGGGAAAGCAGAGCGTGGATACGTTGTGTCAAGGGGATCCGAGAGTTCCGGTAAAGGGAGAAGCCAACCCGGGGATTTCAACCGGGAAACCTTCGATCATTGTTGGGGCCGAAGGATTGTCCAGAATTTGTCAGAATCGTTCCCAAAGCCACTGAAGGAGCATGGTAGCCTCTCACGCTACCCTGGCCGGCACTCCTAGTGGGGACTTTGCCAAGGTCCCCTTTCCAAGGGTTTGACCAGATCCGCAAACCTCCAGCAACCAGGCTTAGCTCACTCACCGCTTAGCCACGATGAACACAATTAACACCTATTCAGCATATTTTTAATGTTGGTTATCCCAGATAATAGTTAGGTCCGGCATTCCTCATTTGACCGCACATGGTGTCACGACCCTGAATGAGAGATGGGACATGTGGTAATAATATAACGGACACTCCGTCGAGCCCTACGGACTCTCTTTTATGTCGCTCCTGCCCAAATGAAAGATGGCGCAAAAACATTGGTAGGTTCAGATTCATCAGATGAGTTTAGCTGGTGGTTCCAGCCAGACCCTACGTAATTTGCAGAAAGTAATGGTTTCAGAAAGTCATTTCGTCACAGCTTGTAAATGGTTTTTACATAATAGGAAACCGTTTTTATTAATATACAACTTCGATGGTTTAGTTTCCACGATGAACAACTGCTTTTTGTCATCATGCTCTGTACTGCTAATGATAACAGCACACTATTGGTGAAAAAAAATTAATGGTAATTTGATGATGACCCGATTCGTCATTACAAAAACAAGACAATAATGTCCTCGTCGCTTGGTACGAAACAAAATAATATCGTTACCTGCGATCGAAAGTCATGCGCGCATCTGCAACTCGTTGAACAAAAGCGGTTGCAAAACCCCGAAACTAGACAGATAAACCAAGAAAAAATCAATCATATAGTCCCACAAAGCATTTCACATCTCCCCCTCCCCCACCACTTCTTTCCAAACCTAAAGGTAACATCCACAACACCACGACAAATTGCACTCAACTTTCTGAAAATACGAACGTCGCCAAATTATTATTGCCACAGAAGGTCAATGGTTCAGTGCTGACAGAACTTTCCGAAATGAGGGTTGTCTGCCGCAATGTTTCCATGGCTTCTTCCCAAAATGACTCCACACGCCGGTAATGCACTCGATCCCAGTTGCCGAACGACAGGGACTGTAGCAAAACAATAATGACGTCAATAAAGGATGATTATGCTCATTACCGGCGCGGTTGGTGCTGCTGGCTGAGAAATAATTAGCTGCGTTCAGAACTCAATAATAGCGTTGGCCTCGATTTAGACTACAGTAGCTAAATAAAGACCGACAACGTACTATAGAAGCCGAAGCCCTCCCCAGCTCCATTCCAAAATAATAGCCTGCTCCCCCTCCACTCTCTCTCCCTCCTTTCACCCTCTCCCTTCCTAGCTGATTGTAATAAAAGGTCTTATAATTCCGGCAGACACGCGAAGTCTTTATTAAGCCTGCCGGTTCTTGGAAACAGTTGTCTCGCATTTTTCCGGGGTCGTGAGAAGAAAGTAATTATTTATCCTCTAAAAATCAGTTTCTGAAAATCGGTTCAGTAATTAAAATCTCCCCAAAACAAAACTTGTTAACGATTCCTGCCAAGCTCTTTGGCCGTTTGAAGTCGTGATAGCAAACGCCAAGCTCATTCGCCAAGCTAATACCACCGAGCGAATAGTTCGAAGCTTAAATGAAAAAAAAAATGAAAATTGTTTACTGCTCAATTTTCAGTTATTTCATTTGACGTTCGAAGCCTTATTCGGTGGGATTAATTGGCGAAAGAGCGTGGCTTTTGATATCACGACTTCAAACGGCCGAAAAGCTTGGCGGGAATCCTTAACAAGTTTTGTTTTCTTAGTAATATTATGAAGTGGAAAAGACGAAAATCCAGTTTTACGGTTCTTTTCTCTTTTTTTGTTGGGGGGGGGGGGGGCTTTAGTTCCGTTTTGAAGACAGCAGTAGGGTTTTATGTGGACTTTAAACACTTTAGCAACACTGTGGTATCCAAAACCTTACAGGAAACTTATTCTTCGCGTTCCTTTGCGTTCATTTAAACTGTACCTTAAACATCAAACAATTTGTTTTTTTGGTTTTCTAATAGGTTTACGTGTGTCTTAGTCTTTGTCGAGAAGTTCATCAAATTCACCTTAGTTAACAGTGCATGGGAAAAGCAATAATTTTTCACTTGAAGTGCTGATGTGCTGCGTACTCTCACATCTTCGTGTTCATTGTTGTAATAGTGAAGTACATTGTTGCACATTGTTGTGTTATTGAAGGATTCGCGTTCCCTAAAAGAAACAAACTAGCAACAAAATACAAAATGCTGTGGCTCTGTATTTAAAATACTATTGAGGCTGAATTTACGCTTCTTTTATCCATAAACTAGCAAAAGTCATACATATTCCACAGGTAAACTCCAGCTACCTAGGAAATTTCTGCTTTATTCACCAGATGGTTGAGAATTTATTTTCGTCAAATTAGCTAGTGGCTAGCTAGTAATTCGTCAAATACCAACGGTATTCACACTATTTTTTCAACCAAGAAAGCGTTAAGCTGTGTCAGGCGACCAAACTGTTCCGATCGAACGAATTTTTTGCTTTTTCTGTCGTATTGTTTGTTATTTATCCTCAGATGCCTGAAAACAACTAAACTGCGCTAACTGTAAAAAGACAAAAGTGTCTAGTGATCGCTATGCTCATGTATATTTTACCTGGAAAGGACAAACATTAATGTTATCGCTAAATCTTGGAGGGCGACACACTAGCGTGCGTCTTAATAAAATAACGCTATCTGTTGCCAGTAAGAGGCAGCTCATTGATTGTTTGACTGAAGTATTGTATACTTGCTAATCGTTTATAACTTGAAAGAAAACAGTATTGTAACCATTGGTTTACTTTTTTTCCGAAATTATTTTAATCCTGGAATAACCTTCCTGATTACCTTGTGTCCTCCAAGTCCATCACGCAGTGAAAGGAGCGTTTTGGTGAAATTTGTCCTAAAGGCATCGCTTAATGCTGTTTAGTGTTTCTATTGGGCATTTTAAGCGTCACTCCTGTCATTACTGCGTATAATTATAATTTTACAGAATTAGCATCCGATTCAGAGCAAATGATGGCAGAGTGAATTAGATCCAGTGCAACTGGATACAAGTACAATAACATGCAGTAAGTTTCATGCATTTTGCATCAATATTTAAAAAAAAAACAGTTTTAGGCGATTTGTTGAATTCTACCTAGTGGCTTTTTACTTGCAGTAAAAAGTAGCTGCCAATTCTTTTCTAGGAACTCTAAAGAAATCAATAAAAGCTTGGAAAATTTTTTTGTACTAGGATTTAGTTTTTTGGAACAATATACACACGAAGATTTTTAGTACCTTTTGATTTGAAAACCAACTAAAAACAACTGGGTTGTTTATTTTTAAATTAAGCAGCCCATGTTTATTATAGCCAGCTCTCATGTGTTCTCATGACACATGTTTATCATCCATTACTGCCATTAGCATATGGTGATTCCCTGTTCAATCATTCCATGTTATTCTTGCGGTCCAGATGACGAGCGACCAAAAGTCCTAATGTGTTCGTCCGTGTTGGGCTTCGGGGGATGGGGATAGGGGTAAGCGCTCGCGCTCTCGCCCACTTGATCCCCAGGAGGCTTGGATGGCAATTTATTGGCAGATCATTTGCGCCCAACGACGGAAGGACAGCCAGACTCATTCACTCGCGGTCCCTGATAAATAAACAGTGTCCAGCATCGGCAAACATGTTGGTACTGATACTTGGTTGGCGGCTGGCTCGGCAACTCTATCGATCGCCCTTCCCTGGATGCTTCGATGGAAGAATGAACGAAGAACCCTTGTCGGAAAAGACGAGAAAAGACACATGCCATGCCATCCTTTCTCTTTTCCCTATGCTCTACCCACCTTTCCCCTTTCCGCCTCAACATCTTCCTACCCTCCCACTCGCCGCCATGTTTATTATGCGTGGCATCACAAGAGCCTCTCCACCATTCATTCTCTCGTTCGCTCAAGTCGGGTGTTGATGTACACCGAACCAAAAGATGGAGGACCCGCAGGCCAAGAGGGGAAGCCAACGAGTATAAATTTACAGTCAGAAACACACACAATACTCCCCCTCAGCAACACCAGGCCGCCACTTCTCACCAAACAATACACGAACGAAGACCCGTTACGTCGAGTTTTGTGTGTTCCCTTAACCAGTAGGTTGAAAAATATAGTGTCTAGAAGAAATCCTTCGAGTTTTCAATTCCTCCTTCCTTGTAAGGCTAAATTTGACTTGATGGATACATGCTGTCTTTCAGTCTTGTCTGTTTTTCGAAGCATTCCTCCATCCTCTGACTTGCATTCTGATCTCTGCTGGTTGCCCCACTGCTTTCGGAATACAAATATTCTTCAAAAAGACGAAATGCAAAAACAAATGCAGCAAAAGAGACAAAGGAGAGAAAAAAGAAAAAGGGGAGCCAAAGCAACAATAACAACAGGGTTAATCAGAATAAGTGAATCTAAATGTAAGTAATAAGTGAATGTAATTAAACACTACTAGAAACAATAGTTGCACTCAATCATGCATTGAGAGAATAGTACTGAGAAGCGTCATAACTCAAGACACAGGTAATGGACATTATTACGGACATTACTGCCACTAGTACATTAGTGAGTTACATCCAATCCAAGTTAGAAATTATTTAAGTTTCTCAACAAAAACACACCTGAGCCCACAAACTATAATGTTTTACATAACCTTTACAAAGTGGCACTTTAAACATTTTGAAACCGATTGCACACTTCATTGGTATTGTTTTACAAACAATAGTTATATTCAATATTCTTGCTTTGAAATCATTTTGATATGACGATATTCCAGCAGACCGTTCAGTGAGAAGGCAGTCTTGGAATTTTAGGATGTCATTCCAGCATATTACAGCAAACCGTAAGCTCCATTAGTTGAGGTTGAACGTTATTGCTCACACTTCTAAATCTGATGATCACTGTCACCATCTTTGTGCTGTCATTTGTTTACAAAATCGCTGATCAAAGACGTTACATGGTAAAACACACTTTTATCATTTTATATCATAAATATAGAACGTACTTTTATCATGTCAGTACATATTTACATTGGAATTCTCCTTGGTTTTGTCTTAGCAATATAGCCATTTATAATATATATATTATATACATATGGTAAGAGACAATTTACATCTTTTTTCTCTCGTCATAAAAATGTTTAGTGCAATGTAGTACATTCGATTCCCAGCTATGAAGGGAGGGACAAAGGAGTGGGAGTTTGTTACCTACATTAAATTCTAATTGTGTTAAAACGCCCGTTTATGGAAACAGTTACAAACTGCTGCTTTGAGGATGAAAATCTGGAAACAAACAAAAACGCCAGAAGATTTTACCTTTGTACCTGAAACAAGAAATGATTCTTGTTTGTATGTGAAACAAGGAATTGCAGCTATATCATCCGAGTACGTATTTTCGATTCAAAGCCGTCTTGTATCCCACACACACATGCACACAACACCTCCATACAAGAAATGGGACAAGAAACCCCTCAGGGATTTAACATGGGCTGCGGGTGAACGTGGCTGTCACCGGCCGTCAGGCGAGTCAATCAGAGATGGTGGCTTCTTCCGCTTACTAAGCAGCCCGAGCGGGGCTGTAAAACCCTCAGCCAGCCCGGCTACCGCTCGATAAAGAAACAAGGCCAGGTCCGTCCGTTCGTCCTTCTGGCTGAAGAAGCGATCTGTTGTACGGGCTATCAGTTGGCAACCCTGATTGGAGGGGTTTACTTGGCTGCTGGGCACTCCCCCGACTCCTATTAGAGGCCCGGCAGGACAAAGAGGGGACTCGCAAGCCTTTTACGACCACCACCAATAGCGTCAAAGGCCGCCATTCCTCCCGATAAAGATGGTAGCAACTGGATCGTAGGGCAAGGTGGGGACGCGCAAGTGAGAGACGATTGGCGGCCACTTGCACTCGTCGTTCTGCTTAACAGCACCTTTAAAGGCAAGACTTTTCCTTCTCTTGTGACTGGGTCAGTCTCTGTGATTGTTTTGGGCCTCAGAAATGGTCCACTTGTTTCTGTCCAAATGGTAGCACTTTCAGAGCGAAAGAAGTCATTGCAAGTGAATGATTCATCACTTAGGAGTTAGCGGCGACCTTGGCTTTCATTTCAATTGTTCACAGTATAAAGCTGAGGTGCTACAACCAAGTTGACAAAGTTTGGCATCCAGTAAGAGTCAGCAAAGCTATCAAAGACCACTTAGACAAGCAAATTCAAATCGATTTGTTGAAGAGTTTTTATTGTAGATGGTGAGTGAAGGATGCAGATACCTAGGATTTATATCTTTGGATGGATACATGTTTTTAACCAGTAGCGTGCACACCCCCGAGACGGCAGGGAAAACTTTTAGGAAAAGGAGGCAAGTTTTATTAAAAGTATGTTTTTAGTAGACATGTTTTTCTGGTGATTTTTTTTTTATCATTTTGTTTTCGGTTTTTACCTTTTCTGTCCCTTCTTCAGCCTTTTCACGCTTTCTTTTTTTTACCCTTTTAGGCCTTTTTTCGGCTTTTAGGCCTTTTCTTACGCACTGCCTGCACCAGAAATATCGGCACAAAAAGGGCATTTTGAAAAAATGGCAAGGGCAATATCCCCTCCCCTCCTGTACACGCTACTATTTTTAGCAGATGGTCAGCAGCAGTATTTTCTATTGCTGACATTTGTTTGCATCTTTTCGGTGTTTGCTGCCATTGTAAGATGTATTGTACTTCTCAGTGTTTCTACATATCGTAATTTATTTTATTGCATTTTCTTCTCCGTGTCCTGCTTCTAGAAGTTTACATTTCCCAAAACACTTTGTATAAAACGTGATTGCAATCCTAAAATAAATCAGTTAGGGCGCAGCAGAGGGGATGGTAACTTCGTTGACGCAACTTCATTTTGGGCGACTTCTTTCTGGGTGACTTCTTTCTGGGAGAAGTCAAGGGGTGATTTTAGGCCTAGCCTTACGCCTGATGTAGGCCTTATTTTTCGATGCACTTACTGGGACCTCATGGTGATGTTAGGCCTTTTTGGAAGCCTGATCATTTCTTGGGCCTTTACGACTTCGTAAATATGAAAGGGGCGGCATCAAGCTTCCCAAGGACAAGCTGTCCTCCGACAAGCTAAACCATTTTTTTTTTGGCCTAACTTGTCAGCGGGGGACGTTGCCAGCAGTGTTCCAAGGATGTAGAATAAATAAAATGGTTTAGACTGACGCAGGCAATCGCAACAGTTTGTCCCATTTTAATAAAAAGGCATAGCTTGTCGGTGGTGCACCTTGTCGGGAATAATTCAAGCTTCAAAACAGGTCTGAATAACGGGAGTGGCCCCGACAATCAGTGCAATTAAAAAAAACCGACATAGCTTGTTGGCGATGGACCTTGATGTGAACATTCGATACCTTTTGCGCTCGCTGCGGCAATACATATAACATCAGAACCGCATCTCATCAAACATCCACAACTAATCGAGCGGGTTTGAATGTCGATGATGGTACCGACATTCTGTCCCATTTTCTAAAAGTGTCGTGTCCTGTCGGTGGTCAAACTTGATAGGAGCGATCCAAGGATGGCCTAGAATGGCAGTGGCCCAACTTGTCGTTGGGCGACTTTGTGAGTACTGAACTCTTTTGCAGCCCTTCCAACATTGGTGGGATAGCTTGTCGGTGGTGAATCTTGCAGCACTACCACATGAAACAATCCGCCCATAACTTTTAAGTCAATTTTAAGGTATTTAGTAGCTTGAACTTAATTACTAACAATTTAATTTAATCTAATTTAGGAACCCAGAGGAAATTCTGTGGTCACTTTAGCAAAGAGCAATTCAATCTTAACTTAAAAGTAACTGTCTGGAAGGCTTTCATCGTAGAATGGCAGTCCAAGAAGTGGTGTAGAAAGCCACTGTCAGGGATTAATATAATATGCTAATTTGAAGTCGATTCCCTTAGCCAAACTTTCGCTAGTTTTTCTCCTTGCTATTTTTAACTTTTTCATTGAACTATTTTCGACATATTGTTCTCATGGCAGGTCGGGAAGGTTTCCACTGAAAGCCTTCAATGACTATGACCATCAGGCCTCAGTGAAGCCTTTACAGCTGTTCCATATTTGGCTTATGTTTGGGCAAGTCTATATCAACCTCTCGTATACAAGATGTCATTCTTTATGATCAGCTCGCTTCGAATATTTTGTGTGAGCAACGTTAGAATCTACTAACAGTAGTAGCTGGCAACAGCCATTTCAAGAAGTTTCCCCATCGTTTAGTAGAAATACTGTGTCCATGACCAATTGTCTGCCCTGTGGTCGGTATGAAAGTCGGAATGGCAAAACTTCTCATCTTGCCTGATACATTACCATCGTAGTGCCCCAATGATGTTCCTGACTCCTGTAGACGGTAGTGTTGCAAAAAGGTATCTGGCATAAATGAGCAGCAAACAATATTATACATCAACATTGCTATTCCAACCAATCAAAATGAAGGGAAGACATCACGAGAAAATAACATTGCAGTGTCCTAGTTAAATTGTGTTCTTTTCGGTAACGAATGGGAAGAACGAAAAACAGGGCAGGCAAAACTTTAGAAGAAAAAAAAAGGTGACTGGTGTACACGGTGACCAAGAGGAACCGATCTTCGTATTAAAATACTGCTGCTTACCGTAAAATTCTGTGTACACACCCAGCTCGGTTAGGCGTATTCAGCAGTGAATCCTTTAAAGCCGAATGCTGAAAAACCTCACCTACATTTGTTGCGTGGAATCTGACGACAGTGAAGTTTGATGGTTTAACATCGCAACTTTAAAAACTTTAAATTTTAAAACTCAGAAAATCAAAACATTGGGTTCTGAGGTTCAACCCACATCTCGCAAGGTTATCATTCATGCAAGTCTTCTATTGGACTCGTGATTGTTCACATCTATTTTGAACTTTAATTTAAGAACGACATTTATTTTGTGCGGCAATGTCTGCTGCTGAGTTCTTCGAAAGACCTTGCCGTTTGGATAATTCCTTTCGTGGAAATCCTGACAATGGAATTTTCATAGAGAAGGAAAAGAGCAGTGCCATTCGTTTGTGGCACTCATCATGTGTTTTCATCTAGATATCAGACATCGTTATCGCTGCAGGCGGGGAAGGGGAAGAGGGGAGGAAGTCGACCGGGGAAAGAAAGGTGGAGGGAAGCAGGGAATGGGGCTGCTTCTAATGACTGCTTTGCTGGCTGTCGAATCGTTGGTTTGGTCGTTAGCTAGCTGATCTTGGCTTGGAACGATAGGTTGATGGACGTCCGATGAGTATTGATGGAGGAAAGCAGCGGGACCGACTGGCTAAAAGGATCTTCCGACATGCGTTTGACAGAAATGAAGGAATAAAGGGGAGGGATTGGGGTGGTCGATTCTTATTAATGTCTGGGATTGAAAATTCAGAATGTTTGCATGAACCAGATTAGATTTCTGAAAACAGGTTGAGAATATTTAGTACAACTTCAAACGGATTAAAGTAGATTGGTTATGAGTAAGCGACGCACAAAATCGTTTAGTGGGATATACAGACTCTTCAACGTTTTGATTTGATTTTCCATTCTAATAAATTTTGGTGAGCCCTCCTTACGTGAGCTATAATCAAAGTGATGCTCATGTATATAAACCGGCTCTATGTAAACTTCAGCATGAACTTCCAACACTAAATTTGATCAGATTGTTTCTCCCTTGTTTGGGCTTGTCAGTAAAGAATTCAGTAGAATGGAGCCCCAAACAATTTGGTAAATTTACACACACCAACGAAATACACCAACGAAATTCGGTATACGGTTCTAGTCATCATTATTTCACTGCATTAAAAATTTTAATGACAACAACCGAACCGTTGGCAGGTAACCAACAATTCAAGCAGAGTGCGCCAACACATCGAACAACACACTCACAGGCAGCATCCATAAGTCAGACTTATAAATTATTATTTATTTATTATTTATTTTATCTATCTTTATTAAAATTTTTAAGTGAACTGCTGATGTGCTCTAATCCTTTCATATTCATTCATTACATCATCTGTAATTATTTGCAGGGATGAACAGAATGGGGAGGGTGTGTTGGGGGTATTTCTTGCAGGTTCCACAGCTAGTTCGATTCTACTGCTAAGAATGACTTGATTCATGCTTTTCCAGGATCAGCAAGAATTTGTAAGTCATTAGCTTCACGGAGGGAAGCATGTAGGGACACAGAGAGGCACCGAGGTGCCTAGGTGTTTCAAGGGAGTTCCATAGCTAGATCAAATAATGACTAGTGTACCAGATTTCATGCTGTCAGTTTGTTCTGTACGAATTTGTTGGTCATCAGCCTCAAGGATGAAGCACAGGGGGGGGGGGGGGTATCTCATTGGTGTTCCATAGCGAGTTCGATTGCTATGGCTGATGAGAATGACTTGTGCACCTAATCTCACGTTTTTAACTATCTGCACAAAATTGTTGATCATAAGCCTCACGGAGGGGGCACTGGGGGAGGAGGACCCTTGGTGGGCATGTCATGGGAGTTCCATATCTAGTTCGATTTCTGCTGCTAAGAATAACTTGCGTACAAAATATCATGTTTTTAGCACGAACAGCCTGAATTTGTTGGTAATCAGCCTTACGTAGGGGGCACAGAGGGTGCTGGAGGGCCTTCGAGGCATCTAATGGGGTTCATAGCTAGCTCAGTTTTCTACTGCTAAGACTGACGTGTGTACCACAATTCACGCTTTTAGCACGATCAGCAAGAATCTGGTCATCAACGCCTCACGGAAGGGGGGGGGGGGCAGGTGTGTGGGGCACAGGGAAGCGTTGGGAAGAGAAGGGAGTTCCATAGCTAGTTCTATTCGTACTGCTGACAATGAATTAAGTAGCAAATTTCATGCTTTTAGCTCATGATTAGCCAAAATTATGGCCCATACAGGTATAAGTGGACGATTGACTACATCGGTAAAGACGGTAAGGTAGTGATGTGATGATGGATTGGTTTGCCAGTTCGAATTCAGATGACGTCTCTCGAATGAAACGTAAGTTAAAGATGGCGTACTATACTACGTTATTTCTAGTCTTATGTTTAACGCAAATTATTTATTTCCAATTTATCTTTATTAGTTGGTAATCCCTCTAAAGACGGCATGTATTCGGTAAAATGGCGTGTCAAGTCCCCATCCCCCGCCCCCTACTTTTCCCTCACCCCTTTCCACCGCTTCTTGGTTGGCAACAGCGATGGGTAACATGCTTTGCTACGTTTGGGAGTGCGCATGGCTCATAAATGAATTCACTTTGTTGGCCATTTCTCCATTTCGCCCTTGTGGTTTTTACACTTATCGCGGCACTGCCGAGTGCAGCTATTCAGTATCAGTTGGCCTTGCACTTCTCCCTCGTGGTTTCCAATTATGGTACGAGACGGCGCTTATATTCCTTTGTTAGGCGCGAGCAATTTTCTAATTTAGCATTGATGTCTCTGCACTTCTCCCTCATCGTTTTCTATAATTATGGTATGAGATGGCGCTTATGTTCCAATGCCATTACGTGCTATTAGATGATCTCCAATGTATCGTCCGTTTTGATTGGCCGAAGCAGATGCCGTAGGAACACTACAGCCAATCAGAACTTGCTGTCGCTATTAGTCCTCGCTTGCTTACGGTATTAATAATGTATATTTTTGCCGTCATGCGCCATTTTTGCTGTCATTTGATCCGTCATTCGGACCACAATGACAGCATGTATGTTGGTCATATATAGTTGCTCTCATTCATAGTTCGTTCTGTTCGATAGTTGGAATTCTTACACGATTCTCTACATGTTTCATTAAGAGTTAAAAATGAAATAATTTTGAAATGGGGTGTCAAGGTCATTTCCAATTATAGTTGGATGTGTCAATGCTGACTCTCTGTACGGTTCAGATATTCTTAACTTGGCTGATATTTCAAAGTTCATCTCAGAGTAATATCCAGGTGTTTTATACGTAATTGAGGAATTAAATACTAAACGACGTGAAAGTTATTAAAAAACTCGAAAAAAATCCAAATAGAACAAAAAAAAAAAGACTCATTCATCAATATTCTAATGGAATACATAAACATTGTGTTTTCGGAAGTTTTCTTTAATTCCTCAGATTGCTAGAAAGATTCATGTTTGCCCGAAATTTCGCTAAGATTTTAGCCATACGTTTATTTTTCCGAGATTTCCATGTTTGTCTCGTCCGAATTCTGATTTAAACGTTCCATCATATTCAGCTTACGTTTTGCATTTTATTTGGGATAACCTCGCCATCCTCTTCCTTTTTAATTTCGTATCTAGACTTTTTATTTAATCGGTGCTAGCAACGACATCAACGATCATTACCTTTTGTGTCAACCGTGTCCTTTGTGATAATGGTTCAACGACCCTTTCGAGGTTTAAGTAAGCAAATTATTGCCTACTAAATTATTCGCGCGCATGCATACAAAGTCGTTAATTTCGCAAATGAATTGCTTTTTCTGCAACATAAAATCGAGCAAGTGGAACTAGTTATTCCCAAAGAAACAAAGCTCGTGTGCTCGCAACCGTCATAAAATCGAAATTCGTCGAAGGGAAATTGAAACGTGCCGTTTTAAAGTTGTAGGAATCCATTCAAATTGGTTAAACCAATGAGATAAAATGCGTTGAGATGCGTTTTCCTGAAGTATTCTGATGGGCTAACTTCCTCTTGTTTAAAGGCACATAAATCCTTTCGGTATGTCGTGCGACCCGTTGGAAATAACGTTTGCAACATTTACACAGGTTAGAGTTAATGTCGCAAAATCATCTCGCACGAAAGAAAAAAACAAGAAAATGACTATGTTGGCAACATTTACATACGTCTGAACTAATATCGCGAAACTGAGTCATACAGGAAAGCAAAGAGGGATGAACGTCCCTTTAACAGCATTTTATTATTAGTAATAACTGTTTTCTTGAACTGACCTAGTCAAAAATCCTTGAAACCTTAGTTACAGGAATTAATGTCTGGTACTTTGTTTTTTAACTTCTATAGTTTAGGTCAGTCGAACCCGCATTCCCTTGGTTAAAGGTCTTTTACCGCTGCCTTGTTGCTCGGGGTCCCAGGGCACCTTTGCTTAGCTTTTTGACATTTCGCCAGTTCTTGCAACTGACGTCTGGTGGCAACAACACCACGTTACTTTTACAAAGTGACAGTCCGTGGTTTTTAATTAATAGCTCATACTGTTAACTACGAGAGGAGGTGTGTTACTTCATTTCTCTCAGCATGGCCGCGTCCTGTGGTTGCCTGCGCCCTGGACATGAAGTAATTTTTTAACAGTGTAAAATGAGCATGGCTAGCTGAAAGCCTTAAAACATCAAAAGTGGTGACATCTCAACATATTAAGATGCTACCAACGTATCTTTATCTCAGATACCTTTCTTTAAAAGCCCTACTTTGAAGTTAGCAAATCCCATTAGGCTTATAAAAGGTTAGAAAACTTTGATGTAAAGCGACCATCTAAACTTTAAGAGACGACGAAAATTCCTTACTAATGGCTGCACGTTCTTCGATGCTTAATTATAGTTCTTCCTTTACGACATCGTAATGAAAAACGCTCGGACTGTGGACATCATGTAATTGAGTTACAACGCCGTAATGCGGAACGTCATATAATTACTCTGAAAGAAAGAGATTTATTTTTGTGTCCGCGTTGACTTTCTGGTTGTTTGTTATATATTATGTTTTACTTGAAAGGTCGTCGTAATTATTTCATGTGAATTACACACACTCGCAAAAGCAGGCAAGTGCAGGCGGTGCAGTACCGCACATTTCGCCAGACAAACAAAAAACATGACAGCTAGCTACTCTGTAGTGTGTCAAGCTTGTTTTTTTCCCCCGTTTTTAATTGTTTTTTGTTTGCTTTTAATGAAATTCAGTAAGCAGACTCTAAGTACAAAAAAAAACCTCCACTAATGTGTTTCATCTAATAAAATGGATCATAAAACACTTTTTTTTTGGTTTGTCCCAATTAGAAAAATCTATATCATCTTGCATTCTAATTAGAACCATACATTCTCATTGGTAAATTCATAATGGGAAAAAATGAACACGCGATAAACTATTTGGGCTATTTATTTTGTCAGTAAAAGTAGCCTAGGACACACGAAATAAAGGACTGCAAAACTGCAATGTGTGTTTATATGGATTGCTAGGAAACAGTGGTGTACAAATGGGGAGGGGGGAGGGGTGACAGGGGGATTTGCCCCTGCCCTTTACGTAAGACACCCTTTTGTAAAGAAAAAATGGCCTTTCTACGTCAACATTTGCTAGGGATGTGGTCTAAAAGGACCTAAAAAGGTAAAAAAAACGGGCAAAACGGTTAAGAGGGACAAAAAAAAAAAAAAAAAAAAAGAGTATGAAAAAAGAGCAAAAAAAAGGCACGTAGACCAAAAAAAAACTTACTGTGCACTCCCACTTTCCCTCTGTGTGCACGCCAATGCTAAAAAACAAGTGATTTTACAAACCTACAGTAGAGAACCACGGAAAATGATAAATGATGAGAATTTTTATACATAATAAATGATAAGAATAGGGATTATTGATAAGAATTTTTCATCTTTCATTGTTTATGTTTGGCTATGATGCGAAATGAACTTTTCTTTTGATTAAGTGTCAAAATTAAGTTTAAACTTTTAGTTTAAAGTCGATACGTTGGGTTTATTATGGTTGTCTTAGGACTTATACTAACGATGCGATCACAAGCTCTAAAAACAGTGAACTTGCAGAATTCCTTAGGGACAATTTTGCCAAGAAATTTCTTGCATCTTTTACATGCCGCAATCGGCAAGAACACGACCACGATTTCAGAGCCCTTTTCTTTTCCCGTTTGTGTAGGGTTCACACCAAAATGCGGAAACGAATTTTTTTTTAATTTTCCAGGTTTTCCCCAGTAGTTGAGGTCAATTTTCAGGCTATTTACTGTAATTTCAGTAGAGAATTTTTTTTTACACATTCTTACCAGTTTTTGTTGTTTGTAAGGCTCATATAGTGCAACGAATAGTCCGTTTAATGAACATTAAGGTTTCAATACTGAAATATACGGATAAATACGGATTACTGCTCCCAAATGTGTCGTCCCTACAATCTTTACTCACTTAATCGTCTTGAAATTGCCAACGTCGCCTTACCAAATGGTGTCACACTATTCGTTCGTTACCTTATTCCGATCGCCTATGTAAACTTGGGCTTTCCTCCATTCATGATCGTTTTTATCGTGGCGATATGTTACTTACCTACCAACTTATTCACAATCTTCTTGATGTGGACCCTGTTCTTTCCCTCATTCCAAATGTCAACTTCACTCGTGGCCACCCACTCCGTATTTCTGGCACTGTATCTCGGACTAAACTTCGCTTTCACTTTTTCACGGAAAGGGTTGTTCAACCCTGGAACTCCCTCCCTCAATCTGTTGTTGGCGCTCCTTTGCTTAACTTCTTTGGGGTTGGGGGGGGGGGGGGTGCTTCGTGCACCGTCAATCTCTATTTCTATTTCTAACATTTTTAAACACATGTAAAGGAAATTTAGAAATAAGCCGTCGGCGAAAATTAGAATAACGCAGTATTGTAAGCAGCTGTTATGGAATTAGTTTTCATTCAAGTGACCTGACTCGGATACGAGCCGGCAAACAGGCCCATCACCAGACCACTGCCAGTACCGCCCTTACCAACATGGCCACTTGTCTACCGGCATAATGAATACTCACTGAACCCGTT
The DNA here is from genome assembly GCA_023313725.1 of Lithobius niger. Taxonomy (NCBI): domain Eukaryota; kingdom Metazoa; phylum Arthropoda; class Chilopoda; order Lithobiomorpha; family Lithobiidae; genus Lithobius; species Lithobius niger. The sequence goes on from JAHWFP010174873.1 coordinate 22,064, forward strand.
AGTAAGGTCACAACCGTTACCAGGACTCCATTCGACCTAATGTGCTCAGCCGTAAAAATTTCCTTAGTATGTATTTTTAAACACATCGAGTTAAAACAATGTTTTTCATGCTTTCACGCCTAAACCTATAAGTGTGGTTTGCTTTTTTTCCTGAGTTTCCAGAATTTTCGTGAAAAAAGTAGAGGATTCCCCGAGCTTTCCCAGAGTTTTAGAAAGGGTTTAAATTCTCCGAGTTTTCCAGGTTATCCAGATTTTCCAGGTTGGTGGGAACCCATACGGCTGAGGCCATCAACTCCAGCACGTGACATAATCGTTTTGAAAATTGTCATCATCACTTTTTCTTAAAAAGCACAACTCACTTTGGAGATAGAAAACAGATCTAGAATGTTAAACGTTGTCAACTCATTGGACTGTGTGATCCCCACTTGATCAACTTTAGATGCCGAGGAAAGCGCATACTAGATCAGACCATGGTCAGTAAACTATCTGGCCTGATCTACAACCATTTTAGGGAGGTAGACAAAATGGCCGCCACGAAGCGATGAACTGCAAGCCGGTAAGACACGGTTTTTGTCCATAGGTGGCAGCTGCAGGCAGATCTTCAAAATAATAATTTTAATTTTACGTAGCTATGTGTGAAAATTTTTTATTAGCTTTAAAATTGTATTTAAATATTTGTTAGTTTCCAGTCAGCAACAGTTAAGCTATTTCTCTGCGCTTGGGATAAATAACGATACGTTCGTTTATCCAGTAAATGTTTCAAGGGTGGCAGTTTTTTTTCAGTTGTGACTATCTCCCTCGGCTGAGAGAAAGTGGCACAGCTTCCTTATATTCGGAATAGTTCAGAATAGAAAAAGTCGGCTTAGAGTTGCTGAAGGCTCAAGCGGCAGATGTTAAGCGGAAGGTACCACGTCAGGTTTTTTTTTTGCCGCATGAGGGAGGAAACCAGAGTACGCGGACGAAACCCTCGTGCAACGGAGGGTAGATAAAAACCCGTAGATAAATACTTCCCTTCACCAGGATCGAACCCGGGTCTGTAAAAAGCCATAAGATGTACAGCTGGGACCAAGACGCCTATCGAATCTAACGCCCGAGTGCTCGCAGCTACCCATGCACCCAGGCTAACGGTGGGTTTCACGTAGTGTGCAAGCCACGTCGTCCAAGAATGTCAAAAACTGCCGCGAGGTGCGCTGAAAGCTCGAACAACGAACTATGCCATATCATAGCATTGATTAGTGTTAGCGGGACGCACAACAACGTCGTAATATTCTGAATATTCGATTTCCCGGTGTTGCAGCACTAAACGTACATTATGTTACGGTAACGGTGACTATCACTAAAGTGTTGGGACGATTTATTGCTACGTCAAACGATCGTTTAATACATTTTTAATGATAATAGGAAATGACCAATAAACAGCATACATACGTGCCTTGTTCTTCTTCTGGTTGAAATTCATGAAAACTTAAACCTCCGCAGTCTTTGTTTTGACGTCGAGTGGACAAAGAGGTGCGTAGCATGAAGCCATTGTTGTTAAACCTTTAATAAATTTGTGTCAATGAAGTGTTTTAAGTTTAAAATTAACGTATCACGAGTACCTTTCACAATTCAGTCCGGGGCGAGGGGTAATCGTCTAACTGGAAAATCGTATAATTGGAAGAACGCATACCGTATAACGGGTCTAACAGGAAATTCATACAATGGAAAATCGTCCAACTGGAAATTCGTATCATAGAAAATCGTCTAACAGGAAATTCGTATAATGGAAAATCGTCTGCTGCCGCGCTGCGCAAGCTGCAACTATACATATAACATTAGAAACCGCAGTTTAACGTTTATCCATTATACGATATTCCGTTTAGATGATTTTCCATTATACGATATTTCGTTTACACGATTTTCCAGATTTATGCAGATATTAGACAATTATCCCATTAGACGATTTTCCAGTTATACGTTCGTCCGACGTCCCTTCAGTCCGCATGCTAGAGCAGTCTCTTTATGACGTGTTCGCAGCACAACTGGTGGCAGAATCGGTGGCTAAGTGGATGAACCGTCGAATTTCTATTGTCAAGCTGTGAAAGCGGCAACAGTACAAATCAATCGCATCAGTGATGCTTTCAGCGGTCATATTGCCGAATCTAGTCGCAAAAGCTAGTTTTCATCCAAGATCCCGCCAGTGCTGTAGTAGAACCTTGACTGGACATACTCAGAAACGAATACAGCATGTACTAGGCCTACCATCTACAGCGTCCCAGCACATTAGCTTTCGAGAACAGGTTGGCCGTGAAAAGAAATAATCACAAGATAAAGGTTAAACTCTGCAAGCATTCACAACTGGCCTTGCCGTTTCTCTCTCTATAGCTGTGTTCTTCCTTCTTTGTAGATTGTTCCAGTTTGGAAACACGGTAGAGAAACATGGGAGGGAAACTATAACTCTGCTCCTGTGTCGGAAAAAACGCCTTTGGATATCGTGATTCTTTGCTTATTTCAGACGATAAACTAAAAAAACTGGTAGAAATTTCTTGGTATACCGTCATATTTGGCACCGTGACATTTCATAGAAGAAGCCGAATAAACAACCAAAGAAACAAGTTGTATCACAATGGAAACTTTGTAGACTGCGACGTAATACATATACTGTGCGCAAGACTACACTATGTATACGTCAGCCGATCGAGTGTCAGTATGTAAACGCATTCTTCAACTTTAACTCGAAGATGCATCCCATCCCACATTCTCCTTTTGCATGTGAAGTTGTAACCTCCTTTCGGACAATTCTTCTCTCTTTGTGTGATTTGACGCAATGGAGCTTAAAGGAAGAGGACTTTATGACTCTGCCACGTGACCCGATCCTAATGACGCACTCAAGCGTCATCTGGCGTTGGCTTGGTGGCTTGTGATGTCGGGAGACGTTTTCCGAACGGCTACGCTTGTTAGGCCTATTTTCTTTGCGACTCGTCAACATGGCTGCCACGTCGCCAATTCACTGGAACCGAACGAAAAACTGCTCTTTAGACTCGCCGTAACGCTGTAGCTAAAACTTGTAAAAGAGGAAAAATAAAAATAAAAATTCAAGAGAAAAAAAAACAAAGAAAAGAAAAAAACCTTACCCCAATTCGCTCTTTGCTTCAACAGAATGCTAAGCTATACGACGCTCTTGCCAACAGCCGACTCGCATTGTGGTCAGGCGGAAAAAAGAGCCACTTTAGAAATTAATCTGGTATTAGGTGGAAGCGCTATCACGCTTAAAAGTTGTTGGCTGACTTACATCAGGACTGATTAAAATGAAAATGAATGCTGCCTACATGGCACAAAAACGGGCCATTTGTAGCCAAATTTTGCCATTAGATAATGAGTCAGCAAATATTTATGATTTTTTTTGTTCTCTTTTCAGATTCCCCGCACGGAGCCAGGCTATCAAACGAGCAAAAATCTCGTGACTTAAAACCTCGTCGACTGACATTTTCTACCGTGCAGCAGAAATCCCAAGGCAGTTTATTAATCCGCTCTTGTTGTTCTGTTTTCAAAACTGGTTCTTTTTTTTTTTGCTCCTTTTTTTTGCGCAAGGCAGACAAGATTGTCTTCTTGTTATTGCACAAATATAAGCCCATTGGTTCGGAAAGGAATTTCTTGAAAAAAAAAGTAAGGGACGCACAAAAGCTGGCAAAATTGGCAATCCGTTATTCGGTTAGAAATCAGACTTCGCTTCTATTCATACAAGTTTGTCGTTGCCTTCGGCAATAAAGCGTGGGCTTTTGCTAATGTTTGGTGGACTTAAGGTAGGTTGGCTGTTCCAATATTTTCTGTACAGCATATACCTTCATAATTTTCTAAAGGTTATTAACCAATGGAAAGCTAGTAAGCGGCAGCCACCAACCAATCGTTCCTCCTTAACACAGATAATACGAGCAGACGGTGTTTTATCAGATTAAACTGTCAGCTTTGCCTCTCCATGTTGTTTTTGCGATCGAATGTCTGACTTCCGGGTCTCCCCCAAATAACGCAAGTATATACTGAACTACATTTAGCAGTCCTCTTACCAACTTCTAAACGAATATAGCGTACCTGATAGTCACTTGAGCCATGATTCGATATCCCAGCAACGCACGATTAATCTTTGGTTAGAAATGGTGACAGAACGATCAGCCAGCACCAGCTTAAATGTGTTAGACCTAATCACCGCTAATATTCAAAACGCGGCAGTAGATGCAGTAAGTATAACATTTTAAATGTGGTACTCCAATTAAACGTAAATAGTTGAAAATAAATTAATAATAATTATCGTAAAACTTAGCAATGTTACGTATATCATATTCTATTTTAGTCTCCTGTACAGCCGGACCGGCTGAGAAGACTATTGCAACGACTTTGTCCGTCCGTTCGTCGCTTTTTTCAACTTCGCAACGGACCAGCTATAGAGACGATCACGGTTTACATCGTTAGATTCAGTGTGAGAAGTTAGTTAAATAACATGGTAAATTAAAATAGCGTTACTTCCTTATAGCTAACAGACTTCTTCGACGTAACTAAATTAAATAATAACGTTTGATCGTCGAATTGAAATCCTAAGATAACACGCAATAAAAACAAATGGGTTTTAGCTTCGTTTACAATAGTCTCGTCGAATTGTTACGTGAATGAATAGGCTTACCGTCGAACCAAATTCTCCATTAGGCCTATCTGCTACTTACGAAGTTAAAACTGCATTTCACAAATTAGGGAGGGGGGGGGGGATTGAGGCTTAATGGCGCTTTAACAAAATTAGGCCTAAAAAATGAAAATTAGGCCTAAAATCATGTTACCATGGCAACGTAAGTTGCTACGAGTCACTGTTGGCTTCACCAACAGCATCTTTCTCGTCCTTACTACCACTGATCTATATAGGCTACGTTGCGCGTTACGTTGACTCACTGTAATTGTGTGGCCGAAGGCGCACCGTGTTGCAAAAATGAATATATGCTTACTATACAATCCAAATCTCCGTTAGCTGCACTTACGAAATTAAAAATGCTGGTTAAAATTAGGCCTAAGAGGTGAAAATTACGCATAAAATGTAAATAGGCCTAATGGTTATTGCTTTTAGATTAGTATAGTATAGATAGCTGTTGATGCGTGATAGAGGTGTGCACCTTAAGCTTACAAATGAAGGAACCGTCAGAAGACCTCTGCGACTATATAGGCAGTCGCTGCAGCCGCTTGTTAAACCTAAGAAACAATATTTTCATAAAAAATGAAACATGTACTTACCTTGGTTGACGCGCCGTGACTGTTACTCATGTTCGTCCTACGATATCGTCAGCTTTCACCGTGACTTAGTTGGCTACTTTCGGAAAGTTTGCGATGGATCGTTGCGGTAGCAAAACTATTTAGGAGACGGTATATTCTTGTTTCAAATGCCACTCGAGCATAGTTCAAGTATCCATAAATGTTTTCAAACCCTTGTTACTTTCCGAAACTGATAACAACATCTTGTGCAAGTGCTGAGTATGTTTTCAGCTTCGGAGTTAGCTGGTTTAGATTTGTAACATGAATTTTTTACTAATTATTTGCCTAGCTAATTATATTTTGCTTCCTGCAACTTATAAGGTTACTAGCGGAAGCCCGTGCTACGCACGGGTGGTGTTTGATGTACCGTTAAAAACACTGGAACGATTTCCTTCCTCATGTGTTTTACGGACTGCGTGTATGCTGTCTATGTGTTTTTGCGTACCCTGTCTAGGAAACGGTGTTTTTCGTTTGCTTCACTCCCTCATTCAGCGTATCCCTTATTCCGGAGTCCATACACTTACATTACATATGATTCTTTCCTGCAAAAATGGTTGGAATACGCGTTTGTACATGTGAAATAAATAAATACGCCTTTGTGCATGTGAAATAATAAATACGCCTTAGTATACCGGAAAGAAATAATTACGGCTTTGTAGACGTGAAATAAATAAATAGGCATTGGAGACATTGTAAGGGAGGATTAAACCAACGAAGCCCCTTAGGGCTTCGGGCAGATGACCAGGAGTGGTTAACGCTCGTTAAATCCTTTGACCCCAACGAAGCTTCAAAATCAGCAAGAGGGCGAGCGGGCTCATTCTTGCCACGGTAGCACAGAAAAATGGCGAGCGACCGACAATGAAAACGGATATGTGCTGTATCAATAACTTGCGGCCGTCTCGTTGCCGTCCATCCTACGCGACAACTCGATTAACAAATGAAGCTTCAACAATCAGTAAGAGGGCGAGCGGGCTCATTCTTCCCACGGTAGCAAAGAAAAAGGGCGAGCGACCGACAATGAAAACGGATATGTGCTCTATCAACAATTACTTGCGGCCGTCTTGTGGCGGCCGTCTCGTTGCCGTCCATCCTACGCGACAACTCGATTTTATTAATAAAGATAGTGTATTTTATCCAAAACACACCTTAAAAGCAAGCGTCCACGTATACCACATTCTCGCTTAAATGTCGTAAAATCTACCTATTAAATATTGTCACATTTTATAAGAGTTTGATAACTGTGAACTAATGTTCGTCGGAATACTACCTTTCGTAAAATACGTCGTGTTATTGTGAACAGCTTCGTTCATTCGCGTTGGTAAAAAATTATGAAAATAATGAAGACGCGTTAACTCAGTGTAACGTAATCACCGTATTCGCTACTGACAATGATCTAAAACTCTTTTGCTATCGTAAAACTTCGTACGTGATTTTTTGTATTTAAATAATGGTATCTAGCATTGTTTATTCACGAACGTTCGTCCGTATTCTGCTAAATATACTTTCAGAAATATCCGTGCGTTCCTTAATTATCTCTACTGCGTTACTGTTAAGCCCCGTTCTACGCCTACAGAGCGAGTTTGTTTATTGTGGATCTGTTATTCCTCCGAGATTAATTTAAATATCCGTACTCGCTTTGAAGTCTTAATTATACGAAGAATTATTTACGAAGAATATGCGTTCTTGCTAGCTGCTTTAATTCCAAAGCTGAGTTCGTCGCAGTTGCAAAAAGGTTGAATTTCTACGTGAATATGAATGACGTAACGTCTACCGAAGTTGGACTTCCGCAAATTAATGCTGAGCATTCCGTTATGGATTTCTTCTTGCAAAGCTAATCACTGAGTAGGTGTGTCATGTGGGGCTTGCCGTTTATGGTATCATCCAACTGTTCGTTCAATTTTACAGCGCCTCTACCTGTAGGCGTCCAAATTAATAACGTTGCGACCAGTGATGTCAACTAAGGCCGTCTGCGACGACTGTCTGTTACCAGTTCCTAGAGGTATGGGTAACTTAAGAATGAGTGGCGGCTGTATTGTTAAGTAACGAAAGTGATATTAACGTCCCAGTTGCCCGTCTTTGAAAGGTAAACTTTCCACCAAGTACAAGTACGTTAGTTAAACCAACTTTCATTGTTTTTGCTTCTGTGAGAGTTACACTTGTGTCACGCACCTTGAAAAAACCCATACGTCCGATCTATGTATAACTTACAACTTAAGGATGTTGTGTGGCCAAATTATTATTCCTATTTTATATGTTCATTTTCAGATCAAGTTTAGGTTCCAGGTTTCTTTCCTTCACTGAAAGAGGAAGATTCGAAATTCCAAATCCAAATTATGATCTATTATTATTCTGTTGCTCCCACTATTGGGAGCTGAAGATTTTTGACTATGACCATCCGAAATTCAAAAGATATAACGTAACAATTCCCCAACAGCATCATCCGTCAGATTAACCGCCTGAGGATTTACAACCGTCAAGTCGCATAAAGGTTTATTTCTTAAGACATTACGTCACATTACCCTATGATACCCTCACATTATTCTAACATAAGACTCAGCCTTCTGTAATGACGTCCGAATTTCGGGAAACGATTTTAGCCGAAACCACTGAAATTCAAAATTCTAACTTCCCAAACCTTTAGAAAACCATGACTCCCATCGAAGTCAACTCGCAAGTGTTTGTCAGGAAACCAATAAACCAACAAGATACTTCGCCACATCTGTCTTATCCCATCCGAGGTATCTGATCTCTCCACACTCCTGGCTCTTCGAGATAAGATTGCAGCAATTCTTACCTTCATTGTAGAACAGGAGGATTTAAGAACAGGCCTTCGGAGCAAAGGCCCTCCTGTAAAACCCCCGTTTTCCCGTATGGCCAGTACGCCCCTGAGTGGTGATCCAAGGGTTCCAAGGGTCACAAACATTTTGATCTTTTTCCAGCTTATGGCTGAAAGAGCGACCATCTTGGCCAACATTTCGACTATAAAACACTCCCACCACCTAAGGAATTCTAAACAGGTCGACTGAAACCTATTTTTTTTTTCATTTTCAGCTAAACCGAAGCTGCCATGAAATTCGAAACTGGTATTCCCAAACCAGAATTCAGGCCCGTCGACAGGGGGCGTACAAGCGGGACATTTTCTTTCGGGCATCGGTACTCTAGACCCAAAATTCGTGCCCATACCGTCCCCGGTTCCACAAAGGGAAAAAAAAAAAAAGAGATTGGAGGAGGGGCCCCTGGCCAAAAATTTTGGTCCCACCAAACCACAGGGCCCTGCATGAATCTATATATATAAAACACAAGATGCGGAACGCTGTCATCGGCAGCGCAGCAGCAAAATCCATCTGCAGCAAGCAGGACATACGATGCCATCTCCGCCATCTACCGACGGAACGGCAAATTATAAAAGTAGCAGCCAAGGCCCGCTGAGATAGTAGCTGCGCCCGGAACGCAACGGCCAGAAGCGCGAACATACGATGCCAACTACCGACCGAACGGCAAATTAAATGGGGGGAAGGGGGGGAGGGGAGTGAGACGACGTGGAATGAGCGAGCGAAGCGAGCGACTCCGCTAGTTATGTGAATATTACCAATATAATAATAGACAAAAAGCGAGGATAAAATCATGAGTGAGGCGTCGTTTTTTTGTAGAGACATGTCCTAGTCGTAGACCGGTAGGCGGAAGTCGTTTCGGCTTCACCAAAAATGAAGCTCAGGATTCGTCCATAACTGAAACTAGTTATTCGGTTTTGCCCAAAACCGAAATCGACCTAGACTGTACGACCGAAACTGAAAATGGAGTATAAATGCACGGCCGAAACCGAAGTTCGGTCGACTTACATTTTGAAAAGATTAAATAGTGGATCGACTTAAGATAAGGTCATATTCTTATGTTCAGCATACTGAAAGTATAATTAAAATGACAAGGAGATGACGTGAATTGTTCAAATACTGGTTGACAGAATCCCAATCCTTCCCTTCTTGTTCTTTATTTAGGCCTACTCCTGGTCTAAGCAAAGTGTCCTGAATTAAAAAGCCATCTCACCACCATTGATGCTAAGCCGAGAATTTGTAAAATTGACATGGTTTACAACATTTGTTTCTTGAGCGATGTGGGATGCGTTTTATTCCGAGGAATTTGGCTTAACTCATTTTGAAAGTATGAGAGCAAGCCGTGCACTTAACATTGTCTTTAACAACATAGGCCTAACGAGGTGGTTCCTTGGAGACAGCCATCGCCACTCTCCATTCCGAGATGAATTATCCAAATGGGTTTTAAGTCCCGAGCGTCCGTCATGGTTGCTGCTCTTCCCTCTGCGGTCTCTTGAAGGCGCTGGTATTAGTCGAGTCAAGCCCGGACATTTGTCTTCATTAGCGGCCAACACTAAATGAGATATACGGATGACCGACGCACGCTCTGGACGGCCAAACCACCATCCCAAAATTATAAGCTCTAACTCACAACCGACTACAAATTTCCAACCACTGTCGCGACAAAAGGGGCACCTCATTTTGAGGATGGGATCAACTATAGAGGATGTATGTGCTTTCCGTCTTAGACCGACAATGTTTTTTTACGAATGTGAGCTAAGTGACTGAACGGAAAAATGGGTTTCGAACTAACTCTGCCACTTTCGAAAAGTAATTTCAGAAATAATAATTCATGTCGGCCCTATATCAACAAAGGGTTACGCCAAAATTACAATGCAAAGGGTATTTCTGAACTTTCACGCTATTAACAGCCAACAAACCAAAAAGTAACGGACACATTGCGCCAAAATAAAATATATTAAATCAATTCAAATCATAGGCTAAGAAGCGAAATCATACTCAAAGCTCAAGAGATTGAAGAAACCCCAAAATTTTCACCTGCTCAAAATGTACCAATAGCCTAACTAAACTTTAGGGTTAGATAGCAAAGGATTTTTTTAAAGAATGCAATACAGGAAGGTCATGACTAAACTCCATCATCAGAACCTCGGGGCTGAGCGTCAGGGCCCTTCGTTTCTGCTAACCCATTCTTTGCCAGGGTCTCTGCGTGATCTGATCATTAGGAACCGTTATCTGAAAAACGGGGATAAAATGACTTTTTTTTTTACTTGTGTTCCTCCACTTAAAGACCGATGAAGTTCAAAAAAAGTAAAAGACCGCCTTGGATTCCACTACTAGCAGTTTTGTCACACCTGTATTTTTGCGTAATGAGGCCTAGTCTCTTTTAGTATAAATTTAATGTAGCCAGTATGCTTTATAAAATGACATTTACACAAGATAAAAGCAAACGTTTTTCTCTTTTTTAACTGCTGGGCCAAAAGTCTGTTGCGAATTGTTTGTCCTGCCGATCACGTCCTCTTTTCCATTGGCGTTACGACCAAAGATGACCATTTTTCTACACCGATGTTCCTATCTAGAACCAACATCCTGCCCAGAACACCATTATTTTCCGAAATACTAGTTTTGTGCAGATCCCCATTTGAATAAATGACAAATCACTATTGCGACTATTTACTCATGTCTGAAGTCACGAATATGACGGAAAGCCAAATGGGCACGAAAAGAGATAATACAGAAGCGAAACTATATACGTTGCCTTCTGGACTCACAATGTCATACTGCCTAAACGGAACCCACGACTTTTGTGACCAAAGATCGAAGTCCTACCGTTCAGCCATACTGACACAGCCAAAAGGAAACGTCCATAGGTATTTCCTTCAGTGTCGATTGGAAAGTGTTTTGATTATATGTATTATGTGTTCGTGTTAAATGCAGCCTTGGACGTTTCCTTTAAGCCGTGTCAGTATGACTGAGCGGTAGGACATACGTCTTTGGTCTCAAAGGTTTTCGGGTCAATCCCCACTCGGGCAGCAAAACGCAACGTAAATAGGTTTGCGTCTGTATTTATTTGACGTAATGAACTTGTTTCAAACATTTTACTGTTATAATAGTTTTAGATGCGAATTGCGTCAGTAGTTTTTTTCCCTTCAGTTTTTATTTAAGCTGAACCACCTACCTAGCCTTCTTATGCCATCTGGTGACTAAAATGGCGTTCATTCACGCATCCTCCTGCATATTTCAGAATATTGCTTAATATAAAAGTCAAGAATTCCTTATTGTTCAAAAGGACTTGCAGTTCGTGACACGAAATTAGGCCCTTTGCACGAAACCGAATCAATTTTAATTTCTCTTGTTAGATTCGCTTCCGACCTACCACACACGACTCTTCCCGCCTTCAGGCAAAGATTTGCCGTCTTAACTTTCCACTCGTACTGTTCGTCGCGACCGACGGAGTATACTTTAAGTCGAGTCGGTGGGTCGGTGCCGGCGAATATAATGAAGCTTCATGATGAGTTTGTCGCAGCTCTAACACGGTAGGTGGCTTTCTATTAGGCTTGGCTGATCCCGGGGCACAGACCTTGCTGCACAAGGAGGGAGGAACGATAAATGAAAGAAGAACGAAAATAAAATAAAAAAAAGACAGAAAAAATGCATTTGCATTGGGAAAAGAGGTGATACATGAACCCTCGGCTGCCGAGTCATTCAGACAAACCAAATTTGCCAGCGATGGAAAGAAGAGCCTCTCCTTCCGCCAACTCGACTTCTTCCGTAGAGAAAGGGTCTTCCGTTTTCCTCCCGGGAAAACAGATGGAAAGACCATTTTTCTTTATTCGACGCGACGACTTCGCCTGACATCGGAGTGCTTTTCTTAATTTGGGTTGGCTATAAAACGATACAGCTTCCCGCCTCCGCACAAAGGCAGGCGCGCGTCCTCTACTACCGGCTCTCTCTCTCTATGGCTTTCTTCTCTCTTCGTATTTGCAACGCCGCGCATGCACTGTCGTCGTTTTTCGTTATACTATCTCCTTTTCTATTTCTTCTTTCTTCGTGGCAGAATGGTTGCATTTCGTTTCCTTTTATTTGGGCCTGATTATCCTGATTAACATTTCAGCACTGTTCACAAACTTGTATATTTTTTTTAACCATAAGGTTGTTTGCAGACCGACGACGCTTGAAAGTTATAGTTATAACTAAATAATTTATTCGTTGCACAAAACATGACGACAGAAGGGGCCAGGGCCGATAAAAGGTCACTTAACGCCAACCCAACTGATTTAAAAAGTGGGTAAACAACAAAAGATGGTTGTTCAAGTTGACAATATTGCCCTAACAGATGCCACCCAGCTAGATCAGTTACACCCGCCCAAATAATCCAAGGACTAATAGGTAAAAGATACGAGATTGTCATTCAACTTTGAAAGTTTTGCCTTAAAAGATGCAACAGTCGTGGCCGTTGCTACATGATTCGGATCCGAGTTTACCTCAGGCCTTCACTACCGTAAACGAAAAAAAATATGCGCCGACATGTCTTTTAGCAACTCCTCTCGACCAGCTTCAACGAGCGCGCTCTAGCCACTATATTCTTTCGAAGCTAAAAAAAGTACCCATAAACCCGTAATTAAAATCCTTTGATAACAAAAGGTCAGTATTATATCAAATTCAAGCCTCCACAGCTCCAGTGTAAGCCCAACCATCGCAGCCATTCCTTATATGCACAATACGACAAGCCTCGCACCCTCTTCGGAAATTATCGCTGGACCGACTCAACCATGTTTATGTCCTATACAAGATTTGGTGACCAGACCTAGGACGCATATTCCAGGATGGGTTGCAGAAAATGCTCAGAAACGCGTTTTGCACTTCCCGGATGAGAAGCATCGACAGACAATGTTTTAGGTCCCGATCTGCAATTCCCGTTTTTGCAGTGAACTCATCCAGTTGGTTAAACAGAATAAATATTCGGATCGACTTCCTTTTTTCAATGACGAGCTTACCTCAGGAGAATGACAAGATAGTTTTGCTTGGAAATCCCTAGGTTATTTTACTGCTACGTACAGCCCACAAGTTCACGACCGCATTTTAAGACCAAGTCCGTTTTCTCCCCAAATTTACGGAAATGAGACTCTTGAACCCAACTATTGTACATGATGAACTGTATAACCTGAAGTCCTAAATTATTCAAGGATAGCAAATACTCGTATATGATTGTTGTTATTTCGATTACAAGTTTAGTATTAAAGTCCGAAGAACAAAGAGTTGACGTTATTTTAGGTGTTAATAATTATTTATTTACTTTGTGTGGATAAATAAGTAAAAACTTGTTTGAACTTTTTTATTATTGTTATTAAGTTCCGGTATATACTTTGGCTACGAAGCTTATTGAGTTTGTAAGCGTACTCACAGTATAAAATGTAATAAATGACACAAAACTTTAAGTTTGTCAATTAAATGAAGCTGAAAAAAAAGCACTACCGTGACCACAGCAAGAAATAAAAGAAATGTATCTTGAAAAAAAAAAAACAACCAATAAGAAAAAGAGGAATAGAGAAAATTTGAAACTACGCATTTTAGTTTTTTTTTTGCAACTTATTTTAACAGCCGAAAGTTATCTTTCGGCTTTTAAAATAAATTGCAAAAAAAGAAAACTAAAACGCGTAGTTTCAATTTTTCTCTATTCCTCTTTTTCATGTTGGTTGTTTTTTTTTCACGATACATGTCTATTATTACTTGATGTAGTCACGGTAGAATTTTTTTTTTATATACATAATAATAACTTTGATACATAATAATAACGCATAAACAGGACGGAAAGCCAAATCGGCTCGATAAGAGATAAATAAATACAGACGCAAACCTATTTCCGTTTCCTTTTGGACTTATATGTCAGGCTGCCTGAGCGGAAATTGAACCATCAACCTTTGAGACCAAGGACCGAATTCCTAGCTCTAACGTGTCAGTATATGGCTTAGCGGCAGGACTTTGGCATTTGGGCTCAGGCGTTCTGATGTTTAAGTCCGAAAGGAATAGGTTTGCATCTGTTATTTAAAATAATCGTGTATGTGGTCTCACCAAATTTGTTCTTCGTTAAATAAGTTTGAAAGAACAAGTAGTGGGACATTTTTTAAATGTCTAATGGTTTTTCTTAAACACCGTCTGAAAAAAAATAATGATTTCTACAAACTTCCTTAGTTGCGCAACATTTCATATTTTTGCGTTGTGATAAAGATTAGAACAATGCAGACTCGCAACACAAACACAACACAGACTCAAATGCACAGACTTTGTGCTAACATAAAACAGATATTGTGCTTACAGAACACTGTCAAATTCTACGACTGAGGGCCGCACTTTGAACCACAATTAATTACTTAAACAGTTAGCTCCAGCAAGACCTGAACCGTTTTGGGTATGAACCACACCTTCGGGCACAAGAGAGCTTGAGGTGACTAAAAATAACTCTAGGCTGAACCAGAACCGTTTTTCGGTTTGAACCATACCTAAGGTACAAGAGAACCTTGAGGTGGCTAAAAATTAGATCCAGGCTAAACCAGAACCGTTTTGGGTTTGGTCCTCATCGTTTCGAAGGGCTCTTGGAAACAGTACGAACTAATTTGGAGGCTTCCTTGGAAAGTTCCAAGATAAGCTTACAAGCCTTAGTCTTAGCTTACAAGCCATTGACGTCCAAATTACATGCCGACAGTGATATGAAGAATTTGCAACCGAATTTAGGTGTAAACTCATATGGTATGCATCCAACAAATTTCCGACAGTTTGGTGGTAGTTCCTTGCGGGATGTGCAGCATGCCAAGAAAGGAAACTTGTGCACAAGGCCAAGAGGTGAAGGAACGAATATATTTTGCATTATAGCGTAGTGCCCATGCCATTACACACAGCACCATCTACAGAATCAACTTCGGCACAAACGACAAACATTTACCACCAGTCTGACTAAAAAAGTCACCATTGAATAATCCTTTGTGCTTGTTATTCAGACAAATTCACTCTAATGACTACAAATATTCGATATCTTTTGGATGCAGTGACTCCCTTCGCGAGTTGGTAACCTTTCTACTTTAAAATCAGACGTAAAGTCGCATTTATTCAAAGAATTATTCTGAAAATCTTTTTCGTTCCTTCACAAAAGCTCGCGGTTCCCGAAAGTTTGCGTGTCGTCTTTCCGTCGGGGTTCTTCATTTTGCCAATGACCCGCGACGCTCCGAGTAAATAAGCGCATAAAATTAATAAAAGAGGGTGCTCGCATCGCCGACGTTCTTTTGTTGCGCACGCAATGCATCTCTATTAATGGCGGATAGTGCGCCGCCTCGTTGCATGAGTGATACTCCAACTTGGGTCTGGGAACACTGCTGTCTCGTTCGTTGCTACGACAACATCTCCGTTACGACGGTTGCAGCTTGGCCTGTTAATGCGTACATTACCTTAATTTTGCACCGCCAGACGGAACCACGGTAACGGGTTGGCGTTTCAGATTTGCCCGATTGTTTACTCGCCAGCCTCAGAAGGTTTAATTCTGGGGAAGCTCAACTACAAAGCCGGTTGGGTTTTCGCAGCCTTGAAAGGCGCAACAACGTCTCTTTTGACGTCGAAGACTGCCTTGCAAGTCTGTGTTCGCGTATTGAGTTCAAAGAGTGCCTTTTCGTGGAAGCACTTTTTACTCTGCAATTTCAAGAAACAAAGTTTTGCTTAACGCAGGTCAGCCATACATGCTGCGCATCTATGAACAAGCTGACCAATTCTGTGACCATGTATGCAAGCAAATGGGTCAGTTGATCATTTGCCGAAACGTGTTCATAAGGTTGCTAAGTTGTTTCTAATGTAGGTTTTGCTATTTGGCTTGTTTTCCACTTTCTTTTATTGAATGCTCCAAAATCAAGCGAAACAAGTCTGAAGTAATCTTAAATGTCATAACGAGTAGTTCCTTACTATTCGAACTTCTTAGAAAAACCATTTTGCAGTTCTTTGCACAAACTATAAAGAATAAGATTGGGAGTCTGCTGTTCTAAAATCCATTGGTTTAGCAATTTCAGAAAAATTGTTTCTTTCGACATGGGCTAGTAGCTCAGGATGTCGATGGTAACGCCGGGACTTCAAAGGTAAAAAAGCAGATCCGTTTATAAATACGTCTGTAATTGGAAAAAAAGGAACCCATCCGGTCTTTAACTATAAAAAGATAATTCCCCTCTTTATAAGACGTTTTTGCATACAAGTATTGCCAACACCTGCGAGGTTATCATCTCTTCTTTGAACTTACATTACTACAACGTTTTCCTGTAGTGAACAGCGCAAATCGTCTGAAATGGTTAAACATGTAATACTCTGAAACATTGGCCATTGAAGCTGGCAAGCCAGACCGTCTTACGAATCATCGCTTAGTGAAACAGGATAGCTGGCGGTAAAATGTCTCAGCAGTGTTCTGGATTAATCTATTGTTTAATGTCGCATAACTTGTGACCCTTCCAGCTGAAACTTCCTTAGGAATCTTGGGCTCTTCCTAGGTTTTGTTTCTGCCACAAGCTAGGACGTGACGATTTACTGCCGAAACCAGTCTTAAGAATGAACCAGTCTTATTGTCTGCTTCATAATTCCTTGAGGCATGATTTCTTGTAGTGCGTGCTACTGATGAAGATGAACTGTTGGGAATTTCACCGAAAATTCAAATGGATTTGGTTTTTATCCTAATTGCGGTAATTAAGCACAACGAGTGTTCACCAGTGTTAACTTTCCTTGTGTCAAGCCTAACTAACCGACCTAGAACGGGATGAGGCCTATTTTCACTCAACTCAAACAAAACTGAATCATGTAATAAAATTGAATTAGGATGTTACCGAATTACAACACCATACTTAAGGAATGAACTGACCAGAGAATCATAAGGTCGTAAAGTCACCCGAAGCGAATCGAAATATTTCTGGAATCAATCTATAGTTTACAAATTCACAAATCAATACTCATGATCACAGCCAGGGAATAAAAGTTGCCTATACATTTCCCTAACTAGAATAAAAAAAGATACTTAAGACGTTTTTTATTGGGCACAATTACGAAAAAAACAGAACACTGAAAGCATCTACTTCATCAGCAGATGGCCAAGCGAGTTGTAGAGAACCAAGATTGTAGTGCATGCTGGCTAGGTTGTGTATGTATTGGTGGGAATGCCATAAAAGCTTCTTTTAATTACTTTGGGCATTTGAGCATTAAATAGTTAAATAGTTCAGAGGCAGCCCGGCCTCTGAAAAAAAACCCAAAATAATCAAAACAACTTCTCTTTTCATAAACTTAGACCAACAAGGCTCTGCACAAATGTATAACATGTTTTATAACATGCTCAGAATGCATTAATGAAGTCATGCCATTATTTCAAGTTTTTCAGAAGATTTCTCAGGTTCAATTCGTGCAACGTTTCGATCTATTCTCGTGTTTGCAAGCTACCTCATCATACTTCGTTATGTCCCAAGTGCGAGTCGCAAGTATTGGAGAAACCAAAGGAAAACGCAAAGTCACTTGTTAGGGCCGAAAGTTACCACGTAAGGTACTACAGCTAAAGGAAAATATCCACTATGAATATGGCAAGCAATACGTATATGTATTACATGTTGCAATGGGATTAAACAGGTGGAGAGGAGGACAACTGGATGGAGGGTCAAAACGCTCGTTTATTACAGACACAGTTGTCAGAAGATTGGGTCTATCATCAGTTGAAGGGCAGACCATTAAAGTTCACGCATTGATAGACAAAGCAAGAGTCAATTTAGTCACAAAATCCCTGTATTACTTGCGGGTAGAAATCGGATCCAGCTGCAAGTCGAGGCGTTACAAGTTCAAGGTATCTGCACTGGAGTCAAGTTACGGGAATTGATTGTTTGTCCACGAGCCACTAGATGTTGCTACTAGAGCGATTCATGCATGAACCACCTGCCTTGATTTATTATATGGTGTGAGGTGGAGAAAACTTTGGCTATTATTGTTGATTGGTTAATAACGAGTCATTATTTATCCGGAGCGGTGGGGCTAAGCATGGGGAAAATTACGGAAGTCTTGGATTTTTTGTGCTCCTATGAGGAAATGAGATGAAAAATACAATTGTATGCTACAAAAATTGCCCTATCAACAGTAAGAATTTCTGAAAACATTAACTTCGACGAGGCAAATTCGCTGATTTGATTCGATACATCACCTTAAGAGTGCATACGATTTTGAAGTTATTTTTAGTGTTAACCGTGGTTTATTTATCATCCTGCAAGTGTTGATTCGAACCGTCTTAGTTCCAGAATGCATTCATAAAATCAAGTAATTCTACTGTCACGAAGCAAGAATCTTCGTCCAAAGGAAGTTTAAACACTTATTTTCATTAATGGCTCGTTTTCCACACAAGTGGGAAATCATGCCAAACACTTTTTTTTTTAATTACACCAGACCTGAAATTTTGGACCTATAGTAGGGGGCAATTATTTTTTCAGGATCTTGGTACGGGGTCATCGAAATTTAAAGATGAATATGTTCAATTCCCCTGCCCACTTTTCGGTCATAAATGACCAATCCCATCCAGTACCTGGTCATTGTAAAAGACGTTTGGTAAAAGCTAAACTGCTTTTTTTTCAGTTTAAACGTCGATTTTAAGGCCAACCTATACGTAGATAGTTACTTGGAGGCCATTCGCTAAAAAAAAGCAAAACAGTGGACGAAACAGCACCATGTATTGGCCGGAAAATCAAACAGTTGTTTATAATATGCAATAATACAATGGGGATGAGGTTGTGGAAATGAAAAACTGGTAATAAGTAGCAGAGTAGTCCTCTAAATTAGTTACATCTAATTAACAATTATTCCGCAAGACTAATAAATAAAGTAAAAGTATGGAGGATCAACACTTAGAACCCACGAAGCGAACTTGAAAAATCCAATACCGTTCAAAATGCCATGATGCATAATTCAAACTTAGTAAATTGAAAGTCAGTATTTCTACAGCAAAACCAACCATCAATAGATAACAAAGGAACAAAAAGAAACGAAATTTAGGACATATGAATAGTGTGAGCATTATAGCCTTCGTTTGGTGCTATAAAAACATGTGCGGACGATTGGTACTGATAATGCCAAGATGATGAAATCGCTCTGATGTATTTACAACTCCAAAGCATCACCACAATAAGACATTAAGAAGGAAAGCACGGCACTGGTTCACTTTGTTCTTTTCAATTGGACAATTGCTCGTCCTAATTGAATTACGCTCAGTTAATTGTCGGGGAATTTCGTGAGGCTTCATACATTGCGTTACAAAAATATAATATCACCACGTTTTAGGCCTATTGGTGAAAGGTTAAAAAAATTTCTACTTCAGGGGTAATTTTTTTTCAGAAGTGTGTCAGATTTTGGTACCAAATACTGACAGCCCTCATGGCCGATGCCGCAGGGTTCCTCACTGCCGATGGCACAGCGTTCCTCATGGCCGAGGGTGCAGGCTTCCTCATACCCGAGGGCGTATGGTTTCTCATGCCCCAGGGCACAGGGTTCCTCAAGTTCCAGCGTGCAGGGTTCCTTATGTCCGAGGGTTCAGGGTTCCTCATGCCCGAGGGTACAGGGTTCCTCGTAACCGAAGGCACAGGGTTCCTCATGTGAGAGGGTGCAGGGTTCCTCATGTGAGAGGGCACAGGGTTCCCCATGCTTGAGGTTGCAGGGTTCCCCATGCCTGAGGGCGTGGTGTTCCTCATGCCCGAGGGCGTGAGGTTCCTCATGCCTTTGGGCGCAGGGTTCCTCATGCCCGAGGGCACAGGGTTCCCCATGCCTGAAGGTGCAAGGTTCCTCATACCCGAGGGCTCGGGGTTCCGCATGCATGTGAGCGCCGGATTCCTCATGCTTGTGGGTGCAGGGTTCCTCATGCCTGTGGGTGCAGGGTTCCTCATGCCTGTGGGTGCAGGGTTCCTCATGCCTGTGGGTGCAGGGTTCCTCATGCCTGTGGGTGCAGGGTTCCTCATGTGAGAGGGTGCAGGGTACCTTATGCCCCAGGGTGAAGGGTTCCCCATGCCTGAGGGTGCAGGGTTCCTCCTGCCCAAGGGTGCAGGGTACCTTATGCACCAGGGCGCAGGGTTCCTCATGCCCCAGGGTGTAGGATTCCTCATGCCATGCTCCCTGAGTCGTCGATGCATGGGTGCAAATGTGTGTGCGTGGGGGGGGGGGGGGCGACAGTTTGGAAACTCAGCAAGGTAAAGATGTTGCGTTTCGTAAACATTGCCATTTCAGCGTCCATAAAATAAAATTAATATCGGCCATTTCCTCGATACTGTACGCAGGCATTATACTACGAACTTGAATCGCACAAAGAACTGATAACAAAAAAAACTCGGATTTGAATGACAGGCACTTGAATCACACAAGGAACTCAAAACCAGTAAACTCAGATTCTCGGACGGAAATCATGCAAAGAACTCAAAACTAATAACCCCAGACTGAATGACTTGGAACGTAATCACTCAATGACATCAAAACAGATAAACTCGGATCAGCCTTGGAGGTCAACCGATTCCTGCAGATTGTTCGTTCAAACTGAACCACGCCGTGTTTTCTGTCAATCCATTTCACTTGAAGCCGGTTAGCCCTACGAGTTTTCAACAAGAGGGTCGTTTTGTGTACCTCTTTCTGAAGAATCCATTTCTGGTATTACAAATTGAAAACGAACGTTGATGGAAAAACAGAAAAGGGGGTGGGGGGATAAGTCGCCCTCCCCCATTTTCTGCACCTCCCTAGGTGTATTTAATCTGCTAATACAGTGTAATAATAGCTGTGATTACTATATATTACTTCACAGCTTATTGCTGTGGATCAAACGATTTCCGAGATATTGGGTTGGGACGGGGATTTAGGGGACACATTCAAGGGGTTGCAGTGCTCTTAGGAAGCATTTCCAAACACATGTTTATAGGACTTTTTAATCTTCATTTGTATGGTGGAAGTCATCCTTAAAGTTTCTGCATCGGGTTTAGAAACAACTTGTATACATATAATATACACTTTTCAATCGCCACTGGAGGGACGCTTATTTGCCTCGCCACACTCCTGCTTTTTTTTTTGTCTAACTGTACGTACAATCCAGTTACCAACACCATTGCTTTTTTGGA
This sequence comes from Lithobius niger, assembly GCA_023313725.1. Classification (NCBI taxonomy): domain Eukaryota; kingdom Metazoa; phylum Arthropoda; class Chilopoda; order Lithobiomorpha; family Lithobiidae; genus Lithobius; species Lithobius niger. Next base: position 43,293 of record JAHWFP010174873.1, read on the forward strand.
CGTTGAGAATTGCCGTACTACTTCTGAACTAAAAAAGACTGAAATTATTAAAAAACTGCAAAAACCCAAAAAACTCTTCCCTGCAACATGCCTTCCTCAAAATTCCAACCCACCGTATCTTCCGCTTAGCATTTCCTTCTGCGAGAGTCTTCCATCTTGGGCGACACCCACTTGGCGAACACAAGTCCGACCGACCTTAGCTTTATGTTCCTCACGAGAGGCGCTGGTGACGGCGATACGGTGCTCGCGAGATCAATTCAAATTAGGCCCAAATTAAGTTAGTTTTGGTCGTCGACTAGTTAATTGCGAGGGTTAAGTGCACCAGATTAAAAGCAGCCCCAGCTTTCAGCGTGGGTGTAAAAGCCAGCAGAGGAAGAAACGCCCCGCCATCCCCTCGAGAATTGGCCCTTGGCCTGCCAAGGGTGACTCCCAAGAGCCCAATGGTGTTTATTATACACGTTTACTCTTTTAAGCTTTTAAAGCCCAATGACCAAAGAGGCCCATTCCCAAAAGATGAGACAACCAGGCTGAACTTCAATTTGCACTTTACGCTGTCTCTTGTCTGGAAAGGTACGAAAAGGAGGGGCTGATAAGACTAGAAATAGAAGCCATTAGGCTAACACATGCCTTGTGGGTGAAACTACAATTGAATGGCTTCATTGATTTCTGAGGCCAGAAACCTTGAAGTCAAGGCTTTTAAAGTTTTGTCTATAATACATGTGTCGTATGACTTCTACAGTTCTGACTCTAACGATCACATATGACATTTCACTTATAATGGATGTGTGAGATATGACTAACAGAAGGCTGCCGTAACTAATATACACACGAATAGACTTCCGTCAATTCTATATAAAAATTCGTTATAGGTCAAAAACGTTAATTATTCCTACGCTGAAGCAAAACCATGGCAATCAGACTACAGAACTAATTTAGAGCACCATTTTAGGGATGAGTAATTGCAGGGAAATATTAATTGCAGTTTACGTAATTGATTTAATTAATTAAACAGTCAGCCAACTGTTTTATTAATGTTGTTTGGTGCTTATTGTTTTAATGCTATTTTTTTTTTGCATAATTTGAGCAAAAAAGACCGTTAAGCATTCAGTGTGGCCAAAAACTCCATGCTATTTTTACTTATTAACAACATTTTGCACACTAACATTTAATACAAAAGTTGTATTTTAAGATGATCTTGTTTTACTGATATTGTTTTACTTTCCTTTTGTATGTTTTTTTTTTTTGGAGGGAGGAGAAAAAAAAACAAAAAAAACTTTGACAACTTTGAAAATTAGAAAATATATCTACACTTTAAATGACATACCCTCTATATTTACCCTGCGTATACATAGCTTTTGCAACATTCGCGTACGTTTGAGTGAGTGTAGTAAAACGGTCTTGTAGGAAAGAAAGAAAAAACGAAAAAAATGTGTAATGGTAAAATCGTTTGGTAAGCTTTTCAACTACGACGTATGAACTAACAGATTTAACTTTTTTACTGTAAACTTATACAAACAACGCGCCAGCATCGTTTACCAGCAGTGATTGTGACAAAAACAAACCTGGCAAATTTAGACTTTGATAAATTGAAAATTATCAGTTATACAGGTAATGAACCTACCTTCGCTCACGTGGAAGCTATTTTTACGTGACCGCCGGGGCCCCCCCCTGACGTGTATCTTCATGTTCGAGATTTTACATAACAGTGTACAATGCTTTGGCTTGTTTTATTAACAATAAAAAATAACTTTTTTTCGACCCATACTGGTACTTCCTAGTTTTTGTTCTTTTTTTTTCATTGACTGGTGTCTATCTAACCAGATTAGAGTGCTTATTTTGTTGTTTTTTAAATTGTTGGTTTCTTTTTTTTCTCCTATTTGATAATCGTGTTTACTCAAGAGTTTATTGTGTACTGTCTTATTCCTGTTGGGCAATTACAGCTAAATTGGTCTTTAAATAAATCTAGACACACGCTATTGTGTCACAACAAACACCACATCAATTCAATTGTCGAGGTTGAAAACCATTGTAGCGCGACGCCATAGCGTCAGTGTCTAATATCCTGAAGCAGAGTTGAGCACATTTCAGCTACTTTGATAAAAATAATAATGCGGTACAAACGCTTAAATTGTGTTGAAATCAAGAGCAATGACCCACCTGACAAAAATTAACTTGTGCAGGAAAGCCCGCTAACTGCTTTCAATGCAAAATTTGACCCTCAATAACGTTGCAAATGTGTAACTAGCTACTAGTTAGCTAATTCTAGTCCGCTCATCCCCATGTTAATTTCCATAAGGTGATTATTCACCGATACCGAGATAACGTGAAGGCTTCCAGCTATGAAATTGAACGAATGGCTGTAGTACGATACGAACTGCGTACCTTTTATGGTTTGGAGCCTGGGGGTGTAACGGGGATGACGTGGGATGGCGCGTAAGTATGAAAATATTGTTACAACCATTGTTCGTATTGTCGGCATCGTCTCTCATTGAACGGCCAAAGTTCGGACAATGACAACGTGCATACTGACGTACGTGCCTATACACACACTAATGTAGCACGATAAAATTAAACAACGTTGTCAAAGAAATTGTATTCACGTCCAATTCACGAAAAATAAACCAACTGTAAAATCATAGTAAAATAAACAAAGCCAAAAACTGGTGAAGAGGCCACCAAGTTGAGAATGGTTCAGCCCTTCAAAGGAGTGATATCAACACACCAAAACTAACGAAATAAAACAAATTACAACATAATTAAAACCAAACCAAACACCTATAAAGAGGTGGCTAAGTTGAGAATAATTCGGCCTCTAGGCAAAAGGTAGTAGCAAAGTGTGGAAAATCAATTTCTTGTTGACGTGCCACTTTATTACAAATCTGCACGGTAGTGGAGTTGAGTCTAATACACAATTTAAAAAAAAAAGGAGCAATGCTACCGAAAGTAGCAATGTTCTAGTTTTCATTTAACCTTCGAATTATTAAGCAGTACGATTAACTTGGCGAATGTTTTGGAGTGTTGATATGCCTCCTTTGAAGGGCCTAACCATTCGGAACTTGGCGGATCCTTTTACCAGTTTTGGTTTTTGATATGATAAATACATCATGAAAGCAAATGTAAATACGAAAGCGATATACAAAATGTTTTATCAGGGTGGAGGTTTGTATCACATTTTTAAAAACGATAATGGCAAATTATCAGCAAAGGGACACGAATAAGCTTTCCTGTAAGGTTTCATACGCCACAGTGTTGCTAAAGTGTTAGTCCACGTGAAATCTTACTGTTGTCCTCAAAACGGAACTAAAGTTTAAAAAAAAAAAGGGACAATAAAACTCGATTTTCGGCATTCCATCTCGTAATTGCTACGCGAAAAAAAAAGGATTTGATCAATATAGACCAAAGGATCTCCCCAAAACAAAACTTGTTAAGGCTTACCTCCAAGCGTTTCGGCCGTTTTAAGTCGTGATATCAAACGCAAAGCTCTTTTGACAATTCCACCGACTAGACTTCAAACGGTAAATAAAATAATGATAAATTGCGCAGTAAGCAATTTCCATATTTTTTATTTAACTTTTAAAGTCTAGTCGGTGGAATTAATTTGGCGAAAAAGCTTGGCGTTTGATATCACGACTTCATACGGTTGGAAAGCTTGGTGGAAATCCGTAACAAGTTTTATTTTGGGTAGATAGTTAGATACTAAGAGTGCACGTAATCCTAACAGGATTCAATTTTACTTCTACGTGGCACGCTTCGGCGTTTCTGACGTGTCTCTTTCATCCATCAGCTTCCTTGTTTCAGTCTCAAAGGGTTTCATCTGACAATTAGGAAGGCATTAACGAGTGACGAGGATGATATCGAAACGGCTCGATTCTTGCTCTTCGTTCCAGATCTTTGAAGTCTCGGGGGAATAGGGGTTGGTGTCCTCAAATGCACAAACCGTGTTGCCACTCACCGCACACCCAACACTTTACGATTTGGTGATTCGCTAATCTGTTTCGAGGCAGGGTGCCTACACGCAGCTTTAACCAGGGAGGCGGATCGTTAATAACTGTTTGATAGGTCTTGAAACTCCCACCTCTTTCTCTTCAAGTGCCGTTTTACCACGTCACTGCCCATCAAAGTGGCCGTCAAGAAGGCAGACAAGATGGCCGGCCACGACGACCACAACAACCAAACGTACGACCCCCCATGCTCAAGTCCACCATCAGCCTAGTTATAGCCGGGATCAGGGTATAAAGGGGAAAAAAAACCAGACGATGGTAAAAATCGTTCTCCATACTCTTTAGTGTAGGATTTAGAGTGGCACTACTGATGCAGCGACCTCTATCCAATTAATACAATTTAAAAAAAAAAACCTTTAAAGCGTACAGAGTAAGATGTAAGGCACCCTTGAGCATTTAAAACATATGGGCATTGAAACAGAAAAACCAAAGCCCTATCTATTCACTTGCTCGGATATGGAGGTCGTTAGCATCAAGAGCACTAGCGATCAAAACGTGGTGCGCCATCTGTAGGACGCGACCATACCCCGATGTCCGCAGCTAACAAAGTGAAATTTAAACCAAGCTTTTGTTGGCGATGTATTGTGTAAAGATAGTGTTGGGGGGGGGGGGGAGTTTCGGAAAGCAATGTACTAGTGAAATTATCAGACAAACTAGAGAAGCCCGTGCTATGCACGGATGGCGTTAGATGGAAACCCACCAACTAATAGAAATCCACCAAAAATTGATAATTAAACAGAAGGCTGATGGAACCGAGCAATTAATTATAAATGTACATTTAGATAACGTAGCAAAAGGCGGTTTGGCTGTTAGACAGTGGTGGGGGTTGGGGGAGGTTTAGCACGCAATAATGATGGCAACACAGAAGAAAAGTTGGACAAGGATCTATGGCGCCCAAGAATTTTGTTTCAGAGGACCCCAAAAAAATTGAATGTAAAATTCAGCTACGAAGTCAGAGCAGTGCTGCAGTTAGGGGCCCAGCATGCAGGGGACCCAAAATTTATGAGTCTGAGGGCCCAATACGGATAAAATTACTGTTGTTTGGTCGGGGTTAGGAGACATTTCGCCCCCAAAATTGTTTGTTTGTTAAGGAGGGGCCCAACATTATGTCCTTGCAGTCCTCCTTTGAAAATACTAGGAATGGCACTGCATCTAGGAAAGGGGCGGGGGTGCTTTAAGTCACTCGAAGTCCTGCAAAACAACTCAGTCTCAGCAATTTTAGTGCTTTGAAAAAGTTTCTGAAACATTTTCACAATATTTCAGTTGCAGTAAATGCCTAATGTGTTTTCTTCAGTACCAAATTTACTTCAACTTCGGATTTTGATGGGGGGGGGGGGGGGGGCACAACAAAAGCTAACCTTGGGTGCACCAATGATAGTAACTACCACGCCATGACTTGTACCACATTACTATCACGTTTAAGCGACACACGTACTAGTGTCGGTGACAGAATTCCCCAGGCCAGATACAAACTTGGTGTCCGGTTTTTGGATCCGGGCCCACAACACTTTTAATTTTGTTATTTTGTTACAATTTTAATTTTATTTTTTGGTAGCTTTTTGTGTACGTACTTCAATCAAGTAACGGTAGAAGGGGGGGGGATAACGGTAGAAGGATGGCAGTCAGCTTGACTACTAAGCTCAAGTATAAATTCCCCGGCCCTGGTACAAATTGTCCCCTATTGTTGTCGAACCTGAGCGATGCGAGGCAGAGCGAACGAGCTTCAGATCCTGTGCTTATGTTTGTCTGTTTGTCGGTACCTATTATGACTTTTGAACCCAGTATCTAATTCATTTCAGACTTTCCATATCTCATCGTGGCTGAGCGGTGAGAGAGCTCAGCCTGGTTGCTGGAGGTTTGCGGATCTGGTCGAACCCCTGGAAAGGGGACCTTGGCAAAGTCCCTGCCAGGAATGCCGGCCAGGGTAGCGTGAGAGGTTACCATGCTCCTTCAGCGGCTATGGGATGTATTCTGGCTAATTCTGGACAATCTTTCGGCCCCGACGATGATCGGAGGTTTCCCGGGTCGAATCCCCGGGCTGCACCTCCCTTTACCAGATTTCTTCTTCTCCCAAAATAATCTGGTAATGTTCAAAATTGAGCCGGTTCAGCCATACAAGCATTAATTGCTTCGGCTGACGTAAGGCTCGTCAAAATTATAAAAAAAAAAAAAAAATGTACGCCCACATTTAGTTCCTAAATCAATAAAACTGAAGAAGGAATTCTTGGGTTCTTGCTCTACAAAATTAATCTTCAGAATTTTTGTTTTCACTCCGCAAAACGAACACCACGCTTGACTTGCACTGAAAAGACCACGCCTGACCTTTCACCTTCAGTAATTATACAGATCAAAGCTTTACTCGTTACTGATTGGTCACTAACAAATAAACCAGAGATCTAGACAGTATATCTCACGCACGTCTCGTCGGGATTAGAATTCGTTTTACCCGTATTAGGGCAATTACGTGACTTTCGTGAATCGTAGGATTTTTACGGAAAAACACGAAGAAACTTCTCGTCAGGATTAGAATTCGTTTTACCCGTATTAGGGCAATTACGTCACTTTCGTGAATCGTAGGATTTTTACGGAAAAACACGAAGAAACTTCTCGTTAGTACTCAGCTAGATAAGTGTAACTTGATGACACAGTGGCATAAAAATTACGTTTAGCCCTACTTTATACGACATACCAATGCCGAAGCAAACGAAATCCCACAATGAACGATGAAATGCGATGAGGTTAGTATCATTACGCCAAATAATGGAAAACTACTTAAATTATAAACATCGTAAAATCGAAAACATCAAAGAAATCGTAAACATCGATGGGGCTAGTACACTCAACATTTTTTGTTAAACATTGATTGTCAATACTTCGTAAATAAAATCTGATTTCTAATCGTATCGTAATACTCGGTTTGTGGAAAGAAAACAAAAATTCTCATGCCGAATACCACTCCTGCCTAATTATATAACATATTTATTAATTTCTTTGAGCCTTAAGTCAGCCAAAGCAAGTTATGCTCGTTTGGCTGAACCGGCTCAATTTTGAACATTACAAAACAATTAGGAGAGAAGAAATGTCTGGTAAAGGGGAAACCTCCTATCATCGTAGGGGCCGAAAGATTGTCCAGAACTGGCCAGAATAGTTCCCATAGCCGCTGAAGGATCGTGGTAGCCTCTCACGCTACCCTGGCTGGCAGTCCTGGCAGGATTTTGCCAAGGTCCCCTTTCCAGTGATTCTACCAGATCCGCAAACCTCCAGCAACCAGGCTGAGCTCTCTCACCGCTCAACCACGATGACCACAATGAAATCTATAATTTGTACGTTTTAGCGCTCAACTCCTTTCCATCGTCTGAAACTAATTTTTAAAAGGCGTTTCATGCTGAACACATAAATTATCGTCAGTATAGAAGCACTTGGGGTATAGCCGTTAATTAATGAAATACTCAGGGAAGTTAGTCATTAATTAGTGTGCAACAACTAAAAGACTTGATACGTAAATGACACTTAAGATCACATGCGTCATGATTTTCAATGAATGGCTGTTTCGTAGATTTTAAGGATTTAATTAAAACGGAATAGACTTTTTTTTAATCTTTGCTGTAAGAAGCAAAATGTTTCAAGTTTCCAATATATGATTGCTGTTTTTCTTCCAAGATTGTAGTTTGGCTCACAATAACGAAGACGAGCAATATAAAACCTCATGCATATATTATTATTATTTACATGAAATGGCGCGAATTGGCAGGAAAAGCGTGTAGCAAGTCACTAAGTGTTAAAATATGTAACGAGGATTGCATAATTTAATAGCCACTAATGATGAAGCAAATATACATTAACATTTCATGTACTATTGTTGAATAGTAGGGCCTAATAATCGCAAGATGAATGGATCACAAGGTGCCGTCTTAATTCTCTTACCGATACAAATTATTAAATATGTTAGGCTATTAAATTAGGCTGTTGCTTTGCGTTGCTTAATGGGATGCAATTTTCGGCCGATCCGTTAATAAGAGGGTGACGAAACAAAATGTCAACTTGATGCAGACTGCTAGACACCAATGGCTAAGCTGTTATTTGATGGACATTAGATGGATTGGATAGATAGAATATTAAACTGGACGAGTCAAATTGCTGCCATTCTACTAAAACTGCGCGTACTCTTGTGCAAAATGTATTATCTTAGAAAGCATGTTTCATTAAAGATGCTTAAATTATTTTATTTTGCCACGGGACAATCACACCTTCAATACTCAATTACATGCTGGGGTGGAACTTACATGAATGCTGTTGATCCTGTTATCAAGACCCAAAAGAAAATTTTTAAGAGTAATGAATTTCAAAAAACAGCGTGATCGTTCATTCCAATTCTTTCAACAGCTATCCTGACAGGCCGCCATTTTATGTTTACAGAGTTTTACTCAACTTCCGCAGAATTAATCAGCATGTTACAACTCGTTTTGTAACCAACTACCACACGTTAGTGAATCTAATCATTCAGCCTAAAGTTACTAAAGAAAAACCGCATAAATGCAGCTATTTCCAGGAAGTAAATTTTACAATAACATACCCAACAACACAAAAGATTTTACTGAAATTCATCATTTATTTATCAATTCATTAAAAGATCTATTGGCCACACTTTCGCGGTCCGTATTCACATAAAAATCAAGATCAAGCCAGCATTTTTCGTTTTGCTCCAAGCAGGGTTTCAGTCCTCGCTAAGCTCGCCTTAGGACACTTGAGTTACTGGCTTGATCTCAATTTTCAGTACGAACGAGTGAGTACCTTGACGACTGAAGTGGAGAAGACATTCAGTCCATTCATGTGCGTCGCTAATTAGATGACGAGACATTTGGCTACCTTAAGAGAGTCAGAGTTACAGTCTGTAGATACTTGGTTCGTGTGAAGGCTACGTGTAATATCAAAGCTCAACACCTGCAGAGTATAATAATTTCCTGTAACAATGGTCTTTACGTAAGTGTTGTAATTTTTGGTTAGGTATCGGTGATTACTTATTTCCGGGGGAGGGGAGGATGAAGGAAATTGGGGGAGTTATACATTATTTACACTCGTCAAGGGGAAGGGGATAAAGAAATACTACATCGTCTACGTTCTAAATCTGAAGGAAATCGTATACGACAATAAGCGTAATTACAAAATGGCGGCCTGGTTTCAAGATGGCGGCCATTACAGATTAATAACGACGAAGGTTTGTTCATTGTCTCATTTTCTATGTACAAATTCTAAAAGAAATCGGAATTTTCCCAGTAGCAGACGCAGTTTAGAAACAGTACATTCATCCGAAGATATTAGGATTCCCATCTACACCGAACAGTGGGTGCAATTACGCATGCTATGGTGTAGAATTCGTATCTGCACTGAATGCGAGGCGCCATTGCTACTCGGAACACTAGGAACTGCTCCTACACAGAACACTACCTTTAGTAGCAATATGGATTAACATTTAACAAGTAAAATTTATGATTCACCGAACAGTATTCAAGAATATAACAGGAATCATATCTCCACTGACATAACCGTACATTGGGAGAATTTGGTTACAGAAAGGAGAATTTTCTCATTTTCGAGAAGAGAAGGGCCCTGTGATGTCTCACGCTCATGTCGATTGTGGCATAAAAAAGAACCTAGGAATTTCTGAAGGGAATTACCTAGCAAAATGGTCTATACCTCCAAGGAGGAAGAGTATTTTAATCAGCAAAATAGCATACTTTCAGTTAGCACGTGATGGCTTTTTTTTCTAAATAACACATCAGTTAAACTAAAATGATCTTGAAAAGGCTACGACTCGAGCCTATTCCCATGATTTTAGGTGGTGTAGTTTGACCTGTAGAGATAGATAAGACAAAAAGATCCCAACAAGAACAACAACAAAAACAAGAAGTCGTCTATTTGGCCCCTCTCTGAATATCAGATTTTGCTAAACGGAATTTCAATATTTTTGGACTGTAGACACGCTTTGATTAGTCGAGCTAGATTCCAAGCTTGGTTTATAAATGTTCACTTTTGACGGTGTTATGAGCTCTCAAAGTTGAGAGTTTAACACAGAGACCCGGCTGACCCTTACTAACACTGGCTATGCTAGTGTTAACGAGTAGATTTGTGGATATGTAGTTTGTAAGTTTGTCATTGTGGGTCTGGTGACCCCCCCTTGGGTCATTATTGCTAATAACACTGAATGGACTGTGTATTAACATTCCACTCTGCCTTGGCCGTACTTCTTAAACATTCAATGGATGAAAAATGCATACAGAATAAAAGAAATTAAAGAAGAGGACAATGTGACCATTTGTCTGGTAAATGCGCTAACCTTGGCAGCCTTTTCTTGGTGGAATGATATCACGACTTTCTGAGGCCGGCCATTTTTGGAATTGGTGGCTTCTCTTATAAAATCATTGGTTTTGGATAGATTACACTATCCTTACAAATCTTCCCAACAAATGTGTACTACTTTGCCTCACATCACAAACATATTTCACGTTATTCACAACAAAAATAAAATATGAATTGAAAACGGTAACGTCTTTTGAAGAAATAGAAGATTAAATTTAATTCCCAACGTCAGGCGTTAGCAATTTTTCCACTTCGTGGTGCGTCATGATTGTGACATCATACCACCGGAAGCTCTTAAAACTGCAGTCGCGGCGTCTGATCTTACGAAACGTACACGTCTTCTCAAATTACGCATGCGTGAGACGGACAGAAAGAGAGAGAGTGACAGAGAGAATAGATAATAGGGGGAGAGTGACTTGCAAAATGCAAAAATGGCCGTTGTAAAAACCGTAACGAGGATATTTTCGCCGAAATGTCTGGCGAAGACGTTCATTAAGTGCAGCAAATAAAATGATAATACGACCTTGTTCGAGATTATTACCCAACTACTAATAATAAAAAATCCCCTCCAGCTTTGTTTAGAATTTAAATCTTGTCATCGTTCGCACCCTTGACAAGCGAACTGGGAACGCGTTTTAACTATTTTCAAAACGGGCTTTAATTCAAATGCAAACGATGTAAATTTTGGCCGAAATAAGGATTTAGGGAGGTGTTTTCTGTCGAACATATGCTCACGAATAAACAGTTTGAAATTTATATGATCGTCCGATCATTTTACTACTTTATCTACGAGGGAGGAAAGAAGTTGACTTATTTTTGGTCATAATGACTGACGTGTGACAGAGATCAGAAGAAAATGATCTTGTCACGAGTGGAAAGGGCTGTAGGATGTTCTGGCGCATTGTGGCTAATATTGCGCTCAGTACAAAAAATCCAAACCAACTCATGCGGCTGCTACATCCACTCTGTCGATAATTTTGACTCGCCCTGTATACAGGTAGTATAACAACGGGTATAACAGCAAAGTTACTGTCCACCAAGGTAGGTGCGAACGACATATATTACAAGTTGTATACCTTAAAATGTAAACCGTCCTGTACAAACATGAGATTTAATCTTTGTGCAGATCTGGCGAAGTATTTTAAATAAAAATACATTAAATAAAATTTTGTTTAAATACTTACGCCGTAATCTGTATTTTGATTTAAAATACTTTATTTTTTTATTGGGTGTATTTTATTTTAAAATTACTTTCGGTGATAAATATTTTAGTATTTTAAATAATGGAAATACTTTTACGAGAGGAAAGGTGTATGTGGACTGCTAAAAACCACAAATCGCTACAATTATTAATTATGATTAAGAAAAAATGTTTTACATTTACATAAATCGCAGTGGTACACGCAACGTGACGACTTCAAACTTCAACGCCAGTATGCTGCACCCGGGTGATGCATTAAATTCGGTTCGCCGCTGCAACGCGAAACCCCCTGCCTAGGGCCGAGTGTAGCACCCTCATTGTCAATGTCTTTGTCTTCGTTGGTCACTAGCAATAGCGCGCTGTACAACACGGGAAAAAAAAAACCTTCCCAGGTGTACAAAAATTAAACCCTAGGCGTGCTTTTCTGGAATTCGTATTCGTTCATCGCATCGTATTCGCATGTAATACATATATGTATTTATATATTTACATACATACATATACATACATTTATGAACACTTAAAAATCCAGGCCTGCTCGATGGAAAGAAGGACGAAATGTTTGCAATGGTAAGGGGTAAAATTCAGCATGTTAAAAAAAAACTGAAGGTATCAAAGTAAATAAATATCTTAGAATTAAAGTATTTTGCGCAATACGACAACGAAATTAATGACTATTAAGATTACAGTAATGACTTTATTAAAGAAATGGGACGATTAGTACGCACATGTTATGAAAATATTAAGGTTTAGTAGAATTGAAGATGATAAAGAAAGTCAAAGATTTTTACTCGAATGCAGTGAAGAATTGCTCTAGTTGACGATGCGTGTAAAAAGTCAATCTTTTTCAATAATCCAAAAATCCACAATTCCACGCTTACATTACGAAAAAGTCTTTTCACTGTAAATGACTGCAAAATACTGTAAAATTAGTGGAAAAATACAATGAGGTTTTACTTTGCATAAGTACTAAAATAGAACTTACAACTGCCTGAGCAATTAACTGAAAAAATAAGTTTACTGTTAAAAAAAACATAATTCATACCAGTAACCACCATCAGTGAGATTAACCAGTAAAAAAAAAAAACACTTCCTTGTTATTTGCAGCGCACCAAATTCGATTTGGTTACTATTTACTAACAGATCTAATCCAAAACTTATTAAACAGGAATTGTGGAATAGGAGTGGTAAGATAACGACGTTGCCATTGCAACTTCAATAATCGCCTCACAAAACAGATTCGTCAAAGTTTCTGAAACATAAGTAGCTTTATTAGGGCACGTTTACACAACCACTCGCTTTTAGATTCTCGCAGAAGCTAGAAATCACCTCAAATTCCAACATGGCGGCGGTTTTATGTCTGCCGCCTCGCAACGAAAACACCAAATAGCGTGAGTTCAGAAGCGTTTAGGAAAATTGTTTCATCATGAGGAATTCTTTCTATTATTGGCACGGATTATAATCCTGCAAGTATTTACTCAAACGATGTCGGATTTAGCTAATCCATTTAGCGTTGTTACCATGGCAATGTCACCTTTGCCATCGCGAATGAGTTCTAGCTGCGAGAATGCAAAGGCGAGTCGTTGCATAAATGCGCCCTTAGAGTCGATTGAGACTTATGCGAACGGTTTGTCTGTCTGTGTCTGTCTGTCTGGGTGTCTGTCTGTCCGTTCGCGCTATAGCATTTTAACGAATTATCGGATTTCTGTCAAATTTTGCACACAGATTCTATGGCACATTTCTAGGTCTAAGTTCGAAAATGGGTCGAATTCGTTGGGGAAATCCTCCACTAGAAATAATCAAAGATTTTTGTTCGCAGCAAACGTACGAGGTTCGTTATTTTTTCTTCAGCCGATTGACGTCAATCATCCACGACCAATTACAGGGAATTATGTAGCCTTCGTCAGCGGCTGATGTCACCACCAGCAGACCAATGACTGGCAAGTTGCTGAAATTATTCTACAAATCACTGACGTAAGCACGCGGCCCCACTGATGTGTATGTTCCTACATATCATCGTGCCGTGTGGCAACGTCGCTATCACATAAATGAAATATTCAAAACGCCGGGACTAAACGGTTTGGAGACCTCTCGTGTCATAAAACGACCAAACGGTGCTGAATATTTTTTATGTTGATTCAGTTCACTATTGGTCTAATTAAACTTATAGTTTTAAAAATATAACCAATAGAAGAATCTCATTGGGTTCGTCTTTAAATGAGAGGTGTACGCTGCCAAGCCATGCCATGTCATCGCATCTGATCAAAAACTACAAACGCAGGAGGCCACTGGTTTTACGGTTGCATACGCGTCGTAGAACCACGGCCAAGAAATCATTTGAGTTTTTAGATTGTATTCTTTAAGGAGGGATAATTATTCCCTGGTGTTAGACTATTAGTAGCAATATCGATTGCTGTATTCGCAAGAGAAAACAAATCGACTCTCACTGTAATTGGTTTAAACAGGTTTATTGGTCACCCAAACGCTGTTTTCCCATCAATAACATGTTCGACGTATACGCCCAAGAAAGTTGTTGGGACTAATTTAATTTCATTAAAAAGTAGTGAAGAACAACCATAATTCTTCAAAAGTCTTCACTCTCCTCCAGCGCTTCCCCATCTCCCATAAATGTCATCTATTCCTTTGAAGGAATCGTCAAATTTTCTGTTGTTTCGAAAGGGTTGTTTTCACCGAACGTGTAAGAGGACTACAGTGAAGCCGCATTTGAGCTGACAAGGGGCAGCAAAACAGTTCTGCGATTAGTTGGCTACTCTGCATTTCTTTCTGATTCCGACAATAGCCGATTACTTTTGTATACATCTTTCCACATCTACTCCACTACGTATTTAGTAACCACCACAGTTAAATGCGCTACTTTTTAAATGTGTAAGTTAGATAAACTTCAAACTCATACATAGCTATAATAAATATTAAGCAACTGTATCAATATTTATGGGAATTATTTATCAAAAGAATTTAACAAGATTAATGAATATAAAACTGAATTACCGAAACTTACTACTTAAATGTATAATGTGCCAAGTATTAAAAACGACTATGGAAAACAATTAGGGAATATTGTAAAATCAAACACCGTCAATAAAATTCCGCCCACACTTTTAAATTTGCCTACAATTAATGAATTTAAAAAGGAAATCAAGACTTAGCGTTTAAATACATACATATATTAAAATAATGAATAAATACATAAATGATTAAATGTTGACACAGTTTCTGATTAAACCAGTAAGGTGTGACGACATAGTTTTGCGTGGTTAGTAATGTACGAGTATTTCATCTCATCGTTCTTGTTTGAGTAATATCAATGATCCTTTCTTCTTTGTTTGAGCGGTCTTGCCACATATTGTATTAATGTTAAACTTTAAGTTTAAACTTTTACTTTTATATAGATAAACTGTGTTCGTTATGGTAGTTGGAGGATATAAATAATAAATCAAACATTTTCTGCACCAGGGCATGGAAAGGGAACAAGAATGGTGGTGATTGAGCACTAATACTTACCCAAGAAAAAGTTGACGAACAAATTAAAAAGAAGGTGAGGGAAAAAAATAACATAAAAAAACAAAAGTAAGACTAGCTAAGGCATGACTAGCATACCTTGTTAAATCATATTTTGCGAGTCTAGACTATATTTCGTCTTTATTTGTAAAACTGATTCGATAACAAGATTTAAGCTTTCATCGTGATTAATTGTAACTAATAACGTTATTATTATTTTACTACAGTGCGTAACGCGTTGCAGAGTACCTAAATATCCAACGCCAATCACATCGACTAACACAATTTTATTTGTTATTTATTTATTTATTTTTTAATTGTTTTAAAACAAACTTCACAAGCAATGGCCATTTCTCTTCCCCTTTCCACTCCACATGTTTACCATTGTCCAAACACAGACACAACCCCCACGTTTTTTTCTATTCTCGGACATAGCTGACGAATGGTTTTCGCAGACTTCTCTTTTCCACGCTGTTTTACCCTTTTTTTTTCTGCCGTCCTATCCACAACAGTGGCATCTTCCCATGATGCATCGGGGCGAGGGCGAGTGTCAACCAACGTCCTTTTGTGCGCAGGCGCCAAATGCTCTTGCCTCATCAATACTGATCAGTGTGCTTCAAGAGCCCAAGCAAGCAACCCTTTCTTCGCCGACTGCACGCCCCTTTGATGAAAAATGCCTTCGGGCGACAGGTTCTTAAGCGCTTAAAGGCGTAGAAGAGGCCACCCCTGGGGGGGTCTTGCACGCCCTGGCCACCACTCATCTCTATTTTGACCTTGGAGTCCAAGCCGATTTCCCCCCAGTCCATTTTTCTCGCTTCGTCGGACAAACGCTTGCGAATTGGCCAGAAGATGTGTTAAAAGTCACACCCATCTCACAAGAAACTAATTGATGTTAGATTTGTTGAACTGATCAAGCTGTTATCGAAAGTTTCCGTTTTTAGATCGTTTTTACATTGTTTCACTCTGAGAGAATCAAAGAAATTTGTTAGAATCACAAACGAAAATATGAAGCCTGGGGATGGGCAAGACATTCGTGCAGTAGTCAAAACCCTCATATCCGTCTGTTTTTAACCTGCTTTCCACACTCAATACACAAGGGTTGCACAATTTTAATTTTGTGCGTGTGAAGGTATTCATTGGTTTCATGATTTTCGCTGAGGGGTTTCACGTGCTAGAGTTTCAAAGCTTATCATTGGATTAATTTAGGCAGTGGAATGGGACAAAAGCAAGAATTGTTTTAAAAGTTATTTTTTTCCAAATTCACCTCAGGAAATTATGAATCAGGGTTAAAGACAATTTTCCATCTAACTAAAATAATCGACAATATCTGCTATTCTCTAAGCAGTTTAAGAAGTTATCCTAACAACTGAGCTGTCTGGAGAACATCTCCAACGTAAAAACTTAATTCATTCAGTAGTTTAAGAAGTTGTCCTAACAACAACTAAGCTTCCTATGGAATACGTCCCACAATGTAAAAACTTGATTCTTTCAGTAATTTGAGAAGTTGTCCTAAACAACTGAGCTTCCTTAATGTGGTCTGGAGAACGTCCTGCAACTTAAAAACTTAAATACTTTCAGTAGTGTAAGAAGTTGCCCTGAACAACTGAGCTTCATTAGTGTTGTGTGGAGAACGTCAAGCAAAATGAACACTTAATTTTTTCAGTAGTTTAAGAACTTATCCTGAACAGGCGAGCTTCCTTAATGTTGTCTGGAGAATGCATCCAGCAGTGTAAACACTTGATTCTTTCATTAGTTTAAGAAGTTTTCCTGAACAACTCAGTTTCTTCAGTGATGTCTGGAGAACGTCCTGCAATGTAAACGTGGGAAGTGGCAAGCAATCCCGCCACTTCTCCACCTTTAGCCTCCCTTTTAATCGGTATCCATCGACGACCACTAGTAGTGTTTACATAAATAAACAAATTGGCGTAAACCTGTTTTTCACAATTATCGTTTGCTAAGCAATTAAGCTACAATATTCGAAAGTCTCTGGCCAGAGCCGATGCAGCGTTACTGCGCTAATTACTATTATTGCAAACAGTTGCGTAACGTTGTTCGTCATAATATTCTCATCACAATCGTTCACATCCCAATCATTGTAAAACCCTCCTATACGATTGTTGCGCTCCCTCTTCTCCTCCCGTTGTATTGTTCCTCTTCCTTTTATTCTTCAACCGAAAAAAATATCGAGTATGACGCAATATCCAAATGTCCACTATTACTCTAGGCTTATGTGCCTGAATGACTTTTTCTAATATACAAGTAGAGACTCCGATTTTCCTGCTTACATCAATATACCTACAGGTAAGAGTAAGGAAAGCCATCCTTGTTTCACGAGAATAAAGATTCTCATCACGACTGAGAAATTCACAGCCTTCACAAAGTAAGAGGAACAGTGAAAAGATTGGAGACTGGGATGACGCAAGGGGGGAGGGGGAATGAGGCTTAATGGCGCGTCGACAGCTTGGTCATTAGCGCCAACCTCAGTCACACACAGTGCAGTGGTCCGGGTTGCCACTGCACCACACATTACAGAGATATCAAGGCAACAAATTGTAAGTGATCAACTAAACTCAACTATCTGTCAAGAATAACTATACTGAGACATAAATATAACAGTCGCTATTTAACAGTACTAGCTCAAGCACGTGCTGTGCACGGGTGGTGTTTGATCGCCATTTGCAACAATGGGATGGCGTGCTCTCTCATGTTTGTAGCGGAAGGCATATATCCCGACTATATGTATTGTTGCATACACTGGCTATTGGTTTGCTTCGCTCCGTCGATGAGCATGTCCCTGAACCGGACCCCATGGACTTTCATATGAATATTTCCACCGGAATAAATAAATCCGCTTTTGTACAGCAAATTCGAAACCTTAATTCCGCGGGCTTTGTCATTAAAAAAAATATTTAACCGAGTTTCATTAACTAATAATTTTATTTTAATTTTCCACAACGACAGAACGTTTAGCAAGCGGTTAAGGTTGGTGCATGGGTGGTGGTTGATTCACCATTGGGATGTTTGTTGTGGAAGGCGTGTATGCCGTCTATGTATTTTTGAGCACGCTGGCTAACAAACGCTGATTTTCGTTCACTTCGCTCACTCAATCAGTGCCTCCTCTGAACTGGACGCCATCTACTTTCATATGAATATTTCCACCGGTAGTAAATAAATATGCCTTTGTCCAACAGAAAAAAATAAATACGCCTCTGTGCAGCAAAGTAAATCTTTATCGTGCGGGCTTTGTCATTTTTGTTCCATATTTAACCGAGTTTCACTAATCCTTCTATTTTAATCATCTACAACGACAGAACCTTTAGCCAACGTTTTAATATTAGGTTGCATATACGTGAAGCATTGTTTTATCCATTAAAAGTAACGCTGAGTTTGCACACTCGGGCTAACGAACGCTGATTTTCGTTCGCTTCACTCAGTCAATCAGCGCCTCTCCTGACTCTGACTCCATACACTTTCATATGAATATTTCCACCGTAAATAAATAAATACGCCTTTGTACCATGGATTCGTGTATGCTATTTTATTTTACTTGATTCTGGGCAGAAAGTAAGCGGCTTTCAATATTTAACGGAGTTTCACTAATCGTTTAAATTTAATCGTCTTCAACGACGGAACCTTTAGCCAGCGGTAAAGAACTAAAGCACACCTGAACTAAAGCATTGTTTCGTCCATCGTTTCAGTTTATTGGCAACAATCAGTTTTTATTTTATTGCCAACAATCATTCTGTTTACAACAATCGAATACTATTATTATTAGACGCGTTGGTCGGGTGGCCGTCTGGGTCAGGTGGCCGTTTTATAGCACTGCAACTAGTCTACACACACGCTAGTGTGTCGCGCCAAGTTAGGCAACAATCAGCACAACAAACATCACATCAGTTCAATTGTCGAGGTTGTAAACCATTATAGCGCGGCGCCATAGCGTCAGTGTCTCATATCTTGAAGCATGGTTGGGCACATTTCAGGTACTTGGGGAAAAATAATAATGCGGTACAAAAGCTTAAATCGTGTTGAAATCGAGAGCAATGACCCACCTGACAAAAACTAACTCGTGTAGGAATCCCAGCTAAGCTGCTTTCAATGCAAAATCTGATCCTCAATAACCTTGTGTGTTAGCTAGCTAGCTAATTCGCTCATCCTCATGTTAATTCCCATAGGGTGATTATTCATCGATACCGAGATAACGGGGAGGCTTCCAGCTATGAAATTGGACGAATGAGTGCACTACAAAACGAACTGCGTACCTTTTATGGTTTGGAGCCTAGGGACGTAACGTGGATGGCGTGGGAGGGCGCGTAAGTACAAAAATATTGTTATAACCATTGTTAGTATTGTCGGCATCGTCTCTCATTGGACGGCCAAAGTTCGGACAATAACAACGCGTCTACTGACGTGCGTGCCTAGACACACACTAGTGTAGCACGATAAATTTAAACAACGTTGCTAAAGAAATTGTATTCACGTCCAAATCACGAAAAATAAACCAACTGCAAAATCATAGTAAAATAAACAAAGTCAAAAACTGGTGAAGAGGCCACCAAGTTGAGAATGGTTCAGCCCTTCAAAGGAGTGATATCAACACACCAAAACTAAAGAAATAAAACAAATTAGAACAAAATTAAAACCAAACCAAAAACCTATAAAGAGGTGACTAAGTTGAGAATGGTTCGGTCTCTACGCAAAAGGTAGTAGCAAAGTGTTGAAAACCCATTTCTTGTTGACGTGCCACTTTATTACACATCTGCATGGGTGGAGTTGAGTCTAATACACAATTTTAAAAAAAAAGGACTGATATCATATCAAAAACCAAAACTGGTAAAAGGGGCCACCAAGTTCCGAATGGTTCAGCCCTTCAAAGGAGTGATACCAACACACCAAAACATTCGCCAACTTAATCGCACCGAATAATACTTCGGACGTTAAATGAAAACTTGAACATTGCGACCGAAAGTAGCAATGTTCTAGTATTCATTTAACCTTCGAACTATTAAGCGGTGCGATTAACTTAACGATTGCTTTGGTGTTTGATATCACTCCTTTAAAGGGTTGAACCATTCGAAACTTGGTGGCCCCTTTTACCAGTTTTGGTTTTTGATATGATTTTTATTAATGTGGGTAGCTTTCTTTAAGCGGAATAACTTATAACTTCGCTTCCCAACGAAGGGACCTGAGGCCCGTTCTCGTACCACGCTCTACCTGATCTCTGGAGAGAGACAGCCTAACCTTCACTTCATGAGCCAGCGATACTTTAAGCTCTTTAGTGGCTCAGTAATTATTTTATGTTCGCCGTAGTTAATTATCTCATCTTAAAAGCACTGAACTCCGTTTCCAACATTGGTACGGTCATGTTCATCCCTCACAGCTTTGAAGGTAAACAAATGAAAACATATTATTAGAGTTCACTTGAGTAAAAACACCAGACTGATAAAAAGACATACGAACCAAACAAAAATTAAAAAGACATAACAAAGAAACAAGAAACAAACATAAATATTGAAAAAGGCCAACGAAAATTGCGTTAGAGCTCGAAACCCAAGAAATTCACAGCTGTGAAAGAGCACAAATAAAAAAAACAAACACAGAAAAACAGAAAAATAGTTGGCTGCATTCACGCGAATGAAACGAACTATAATTTCGATTTACCAGCATCCATTCACAAGTATACATACACATCACTAATCACAACAAAACGGTTTATTTCACGTACTAAAAATTCACACATAAAAGCCTCACACGAAAAAGAACTTCGTTCCTTGGAATTGGAGCTGAAATTGTAGTTCGTTTCGTTCGCGTGAACTCTTAATCTTTTTATTTGTGCACATTCACAGCTGTGAATTTCTTGGGATACGAGCTCTAATGCTATTTTTCTAAATTTGTTTTTTATTTAGTTAATATAGATAATTTATCTTACGAGCCTCTAAACCTGCACTAAACTTACGGCTCCAAACTACGTTGGTGACGCATTCTTTCTTTGGTACAAACACCAAGCCTTACAAAAGCGCCTCCGCAACCAGAACAACAAGCTAACCCCGTCGTTGTGCTTAAACATGTGTCAACTGGATTGGAGCCATAGCAGTAACATCGCTATGAAATACCCCATAAATATTTTGCAACCTGAGTTTGCTGAATTTATCCTCTATTCCCTCGTGGGGGTGTTTCTCATTATTCCACTTTAATCTCGTGGCCCTTCACTCACAAAAAAAAAAGAGAAAAAAACACAAGACTCGCTACGAGGTCGAGACAATAACATTACACAAACGAGGTTATCCGGTATTACGTGCACAACTTTGAGAAGCGCGCTTTTCCTCCTTTTGTCTATATAATAATGACTCTTACCTTCAATTGCTCTGCTTCTAACGTTAGAGAACAAAGCCCGCTTTTTTAACCTCGTTACAACGAAGACTCCAAAACAATGCTTGAAATCCTCCTTTTACAATTCTCCCCCCCCCCCCCACCCCTTCTCCATCTCATCTTTTTCTTAGGAAACGGTAACCCAGGTGAGGATTAAGAGTGTATATGGCCGCCATAATTACTTCGCCCCTCTAACCTCAGGGAGCCAACCTTCAAATCTTATTTTCAGCAGCAAAACAAACTTTTTTCTCCTATTTTTCTTCCGTTTTTTTTTTGTTGCCTTCTATGATCGCTAACATATCGTCTCGCATTTCGTTCTATAATGAAGTTTATTAGTCCTTGCCCTTCCCCACGTTCTTTTTTCTTGCCGCTAGGGCAAACAAGCGTGCCGGCTACAGATTTCCGTTGCGCTGTCGGCATATTGCTTCTGAATTGGCTACAGAAAAAAGATGTTATTTACGAAAATAACAAAGACACACGACCAAACGAAAGATGAACCTTCAGCAGCTTCTCTTTTTTGGGAAAACTAGTAAACATCCATGTTTACACGAGGCCTCGTAAACGTTTAACGAGGCGCGAAAAAAGGGGGAGATGCGTCAACCATTACGGTTTGTGTGACAACCCAGATCTCGTTTGATCAGAATTAAGGCCTTTAATGACTACGACAACAAGCAAAATGGGCGAAAGAAAGGAACCTTTAACACATTTTTTAGATGAAAGGAAATTTTGGAAAAGAAATTTACTCACACCCAGTTACATATCATGTTAAAAACACTAGAATGCAACAATTTTTGGAATAAAACAGCAAGGATGTAAGAAGCAAACAGCTGTAAGCAGATGCACTATTTGAGAATAAGTCTCGAGACTTCGCAAACGAGGCTGGACACATTGCCACTACACTACTACGAGCGGACCCTGACAGCCAGGCTTACCTGTACTCATGGTGAGTCTCGATAGCGCAGATAGACTGACCGGCTTAGTACAGGGGATGAAATGGGGGCTGTTCTTTTCTTTCTCAGAATAGGAGTGGATTTTCTATTCTCAAAAGGCCAGTCTTTAAATGCTGTTTGCCTTGTTACGGTTTATTTAGCCAAATTAAATTTAGGAGGAATAATTTATACCTCGGGAATGTAGGGACTCAATTGCAAGATTTATGAAGAGAAATGGAGCTGCGGTAATAAGATAAATAAACAAACCCGTACCGTAGCATCCGAGGACTGCAATGAATGATGACACGTGATTTTTGAAGTTCAGAATGACCGCTACACTGGTTTGCACTGCAGGCTATGACAAGTGTTTAAGATTACAGCACGATCCACGAGTGTTGTTCATCGTCAACATCGAAGCAAAATAACGCCAAGTCAGAGACATACAGTTTGCGAATGGTGACAACAATTACGAGATATTAGTCAATGGTTTTAACAAGCAGCTTGTCCCAGTTCAATTCTAAAAGGTCCCTTTTAGTGTTTTATGTTGCTTTCGACTCTTGGGCCAGGACACGTACAGCTGTGGCGAAAGCTGTTTCATTTTTCAACCCTCGAATACAAAGATGTCTCTAGTGAATGAAAGGCGTCAGGCCGAGTTTCAATATTTGGATGTTTATTCGCTCTCCTGGCGTATTGCGGGTGGACTGACGATTTGTGACACATGAGTAAAGTTGGTTTGAAGTGAAAGTCAATTGAAACTAATTTTGAATTAAATAACGCCAGAAAATTATCTCCCAAGTTGGGAGTAAAGGAGTGGCGTTAGTGTGACGTTATTGCTACTTAAGTCAATGCATGCAAAGTCTTGTCATTGTCAGGCCAAGTCGGTGCGAAGGGATATTGTTGTCATTGAGTCTTTAGAAATTCAAATTATTAATCGAAAATAAGCAAAATTGGCAAATCGGAGATTCGAACTCCGGTCTGGTGTCAGAAACCTATTAGAGATATTGATCTGGTAGAGTCGGTACAGCGTTCGCACATTAAAAGAATGCCGGGTCTATCAAAGTTGAGCTATTCTGAAAGCGGATTCCCTTGAATTACGTAGGTTGAAGAGCGTCCTGGCACTGACCTACTTGTTATTATGTAACCAGTACGACGAGAACTATGGTCTTTGCTTCCTCTCTGGTCGGACAGAATGACCAGGGGTCACCCATTGAAACTGGTCACACTGAGGTTCACTCGAGACTGTAGAAAATTGTTTTTTCAGTACGTGTGGTGAACGTTTGGAACTCGCTTCTGGGGGGTGTGGTGATGGAGCCGTCACTCGCTGTATTTAAGCGGAGGCTATGCAACTGCAAATCAGTGCTCTTAAGGCATGTTAGAATGTAATTACGTTCCTGTAGCTTAGTGAGCTTGGTGTAAGTAATCCTCCATGATCCTTCCATGTTCTGTTCTATTAATGTGACAAATTGGATAATACTAATTTGAGAAATACTATAATTTAGCTGCGTTGGTCTACATATACCCATGCTTAACGAAAATAAGGAATAATATAGGTGCTTTGTCGTTCTCGTGTAATGTACATTACAAATATATAATCTAAAGGTTACTTGGTACCACTTACTTATTATTCGTAAGCATCTGTACTTTGGTAATTTGTCGCATTCCCAGCAGAAGCCATGGCGCCAAAAGGTGAAGGTGACAATTTTGCTAGGTAATTGCAATCGAAAATGTGTGTACGGAAAGAAAAATTGAATAAAAATTCAAGGATTTTAGTTTCCTGGGTTCAAGTAAGCTCCGCTTCCCAATTATACTCAGGAAGCCGTGTTTTAAACATAAATATACCAGCATCCACTTTTTCTGTTATATAAAACCTTTGCTTGGATTTCCTGATTCTGTACTGCCATCTAGCGACAAATCCCTTACCTTAAAGTAAGTACGCATCAGTCTGTATTTTTCTGACTTTTTATTTTTCGGAGTAGTTTAATAAGATTTTCAGTGATCTTAAATCCCCCTTCCCCGAAGATTCACGAGTGGTAATCCGACCTTATCGGTTTCGACAGGCTTTATTTCTCTCATTGTTTTTCTTCTTTCCTTCCCATCCCATAAAAAAGAAAGTTATCCCTTACTCAACACGTCGTTCACTGGAGCACCAGTCTCGTCTGGTCACGGTGATAGGCTCAACAAGCAGATACAAGTCAGACCAGCGAGACAACTTAGATAAATGTTGTCAAGATAAAATGGTCACGAGATTACGTTCTAAAATAGAAAATACAACACGCTATTACAACTGGCTTGAGGAAAGAGAAGAAAGAAAAGCTATCAGCTGCACCTACAAAACTTGAAAGCCTTGAAAAGCATTAAATTTCACTTGGGGTATTACCAGGCCTTAAAAAGCCTGGATTCTTGAAAAAATTTTTCAATGGCATGGAAAAGCCTTAAATTGAGTAACAAACTTTTGCTTTGTCATTTATTTTTCAATTATGTCTGAATACGGAAGTTTATAATCGGCAACGATTAAGAAATATAATAACGATAAATAAATAAATATAGCTATAAAGGCTTGGGATCGATGGCTTTGTTGCCCGGATTCCATCGAATTACTCGGGGTAAAACGTGTTACGGTTTGGTTTATAATACTTTTGATGTGCATGACAGATTATGGGGAACTGTAAGTTTCAAGAACCTTGGTTACACGATGACAATTTTACGAAAAAATGCTCACTTTTTTTGGCCTGGAAATTTAAACCTGGTAGCCTTGAAAAGTCTTGATATGGCCTGGAAATTCATATGGCGAGTTGTGCACAAACCCTGGACTTCCTCTCGCAAATCGGATGCTCTAACGCTAACTAAACCCTTACTATAGCGTCATTTTCCTGGAGTTACGTTCAACCAGGCTCGTACGCTGTTCAACCTTTCTCAGAGCACCTGAAGGCACAGCCCCTATACAAGGACAGGAAGAATTCGCATCTTGGCTTTCCACACAGAAATTATAACGAGTCGTGGCTCGCAAGAGACAAAACGAGACTGAACTCGGTGTCGGTATCGTCTCTTCTCAAATTGCGGATCAGGCTAATGTACGAGACGAGATCGGTCAAGGACTGAAGTTCAGAGGTCTCGTTTTGTCTCGACCTTCCAGCCCAAACAAGAAAAAGATCTATCAGCCATCAGTGTGGCACTAATATGATCCAGCTCTGTGAAGCCATAAAAAACTTAATGCTGTAAAGGAGTAGAAACAAGAAAAAGACATGTAAGCCATCAGTGTCGCAGTAATAGTCATAAAGAAAGCCTGTAAGCTCCGTAAGCCTGCAAGCTCTGTAAGCCCTAAAAAATTAATGATCTGAAGGAACAGAAACAAGAAAAAGATATGTAAGCTATCAACATCGCACTAATACGTGTAAAAGAAGATCCAGCTCTGTAAATTAAAGCCTTACAAAACTTAATGCTCTAAAGGAACAGATACAAGAAAAATACACGTAAGCAATCAACGTCGCACTAATACGTGTAAAAGAATCTGTAGCGTCCAAAAAATAAGCTGGAGCTTCTTATCAGTGCGACGGTGATAGCCTCACGTCTTTTTCTGGTATCTGTTCCTTTAGAGCATTAACTTTTTTTTAAGGCTTACATCCGTATTTTATACGCTTAAGCGTTTTTGAATACTAATTTTTTGTTGGAGATGCAGGGTGGTTCACAAAAAACTGATGACAGAAAACTGACGACAGAAATTGTCCCGTTTCGTTACATATGATTTCTGTCCTCTCCTGGTTCTGAGGAGTGCTAACTAGAAAAATTGGACTTAAAAAAATTTGGGTTGTCAGTTTTTTGTGGACCACCCTGTATTTCAGGTAAATTAAATAATTAGAATTTTGGTATGAAGTAATCACGATTAGAAATGATTTACATATACACTTTTTGAGATAAATCAGCCACATTAAAAATAGCGCTCACAAGTCCAAGGTCCTTGTTAATACCTCCGTTTTCAGCTATAAAAGTTGAAAATCGGTTCACTGGTTTGATATTTAGGTGAAAGCAAAATTTATTCAACTAGAAGAAGCACAACAACAATTCTGTAGTAACGTTAAAATAGCGTTCAAAAGGCCTTGTACACACCTATGTTTTAAGCTATATAAGCTGAAATCGGTTTGCTGGTACGATATCAAGTTGAGAGCAAAATTTCTCCAAGAACAACAACAAGAATATTGTAGTCACATTAAAATAGCGTTCAAAAGGCACTAGGCCGTGTTCATACCTACGTTTTAAGCTATATAAAAATCGGTTCACTGGTTCGACCTCCAGGTGAGGGCAAAGAGTTCCAAAAACAACAAGAACAAGACATGGCCATTCGGTGGAGGTTGAATGGTTCGATTGTTGCCATTAAAACGTTTGATGCAGTTAAATAGTTATGATACGGCTCAAAATACCGAATTTCGTTGGTCTACATCAATTATGGGAGAAACTATAGGGTTGCAGAGTTTGCTGTTTAAGCTGGGCAAAAAAAAAAAAAAAACACGGGTTAACTCTTTAAAAGGAAGGAATGTACTTAGTGAGTTTTTTTTCAGGTCGGTTACTGAATTCGAACCGTCATTCACTTGGTTTGGAGACGAGAACGCTGGGCTGTTGCTACTTCTTTTGCTCATGATCCTTGGGGCCCTCTCACAATGCTCGCGGTGCACGAGGGACCTACTTTTTACGTTTTCACGTAGATATTGTTTTTAACCATAACGTTCCTCCTTTAAATGGTTAACGAGGAAGTTCATGCTGAAACTTACATAAGGACCGGCCCATGATACAGTATTGTAAAGCTTCATACGAAAAATTCGAAATACTCGAAACATTCTAGTTTTCGTAAAATGGATCGAGTCGAGCGTGAGCCTAACTCAGAAACGACTCGAACGTTTCCTGTTTCGACAGGCCTATCCACTCGTAAATAGCAAAACCATCTCGCATGGGGAGAAAAACTGTAAAATAGAATAAGTTTGCAACATTTACATAGCTTTGATCTATTGTTGCAAAATACAATAAGGCCAACACGGAATCCAACAAATGTGTAACTGGAATAGATCTATGACGAAAACGTTCTCAGTGACGAAATCGGTGGCAATTAGTCTCTACGAAGTGATGTTTGAAGAAAAATTAAAATAAGGAAAAAAAATACGTTAATAATAAATGTTTAGGTCGTAAGTTAATGCATAATATATTCCTAAGTGTCATTATTTCATTGTGGTCGCATTGCAGTAATGGACATTATTATTTTTTCAAAGAAAAAATATAAATAAGAGAAAAACCGCCGGTACAAAAATGATTAACGTGTATCTTGAACGATGATGCAACGTCCCCCCCCCCCCCCCTTTTTCCCTTTTGCTAATGAGGCAATTTCTTCACGGACGACAGCACCATCTTTTGTTTCAGTTACTCTTTTTTTTTTTTTTAACTTTTTTTTTTCTTTGTTACAAGCACCAAAATTAGCAGTCAACTTTACCACCAAATTAAAATTAAAATTTGAGTAAGGGAAAAAAGACCCCGTAATCTGATGGAAACTAATCGTAAATAGGTACTCGTTACTAGGCGGGAAAAGAAACGCTGATAAAAGTTGAAAAATTCACGAGGAAAAGACGGAAATCCGGCGAAATTAGCGTCATCGTGGAAAGGACGCTGCTAGCAGCAGATGAACTCTTCGCTAAATAGATGGCAGGGGGGGGGGGGGGGAGAGCGAGAGCAAAGAAGAACACTTTTTTTAATTAAACAAGACCGTGAAACAAACAGCCCTTCTATGTTAATTATACTCTCACCATCACTGGCATATTCTTTGAACTAAAGGGCAATGCACATTTGTACTCGTAATGGGATTTGTAGATAAATTAGCACGGAATATTTTTTACGATGTTTTCGTCCGCTTCGTTTAGTAATTTTAAAGAAAAACTCACTTAAACTAATACTTTTTACTTCCTACAAACAAGTAAAAAAAGTGGAACCCTCCCAAGAGGACGAATTCCATAGAATCAAATACTTGCAAGCAAAGTTGAGAAAAAAGTAATTGAAACATTGCAAACTAAAACTTTAAAGGGTGTTTTAAACCTACAACATTAAAGGATTAATTTTGTAAAGGGATAGTAAATGGTTGTGAGTTCCAGTTATTTTTAACAATTTTTCGAGCTTAAGCCATCTGACAGCAAACATTAATGGATAACTGGGATTGAAGCTGCACTCCTCGCTCACTAAAAGGCCAGTCAGCTTGGTGCTTTTGAGTGAAAGTTACGACAAGCTGACGGGCCTCTTAGTGATCGAGGAACCCATCTTCAACCCACGTTGGCCTTGAAGCAGAAAGAAGTAAAGGAAATGAACGGATGTTGCCAGTCGAAAAATTTCAGATCATCCAGAGGCGGAACGACGTTCTAGAAAAGATCCCATATCTGCTCAAGGAACCTGGTAGTTTCTTACATTGCCCCGACTAGCAAATCTGGAGGGACTATCCCAGATTCACCCTCCCATTCGCCTATCACCTTAGATTTCTTTGCTGCGCCACCATGATACCTTTATAGTTGTAAATAGCTAAATCTAGGAAGAGCGGCATGAAGCAGGAGACGCCAACCCAATTCCACCCTTTTTCCACCATTTGTGTCGAGTCCTGACCCCTATGCGGCCAGTTGTCGAACTAGTGTGTTTTAACTTTTACGGAAAACGTACGCTAAAAATGATGCTGTGTAGGCGGTTTTCACCTAATAAATATGTGCGAACTATCCCTTCTACTGCGAATAACCCAAGCTTGTGTCAGTTGGCAAGAACTAGCGTTTACACGAACTTAAACGAGGACGGTATTTTATTCTGTACCCAAGGCCGACTGGAATAGAAATTGCATGTCTTGCCTCTCGCCTCCACGACAGTTCTCAGTGCCAGGAGTTAAAGACTGCTTTGGAATAATAAGATTTTGGCCATGTTAAATCAAATGGCTTGAAGCCAAGAGCCGAAAGCTGCTGCTTCTCTCCTATTGCAATGAGTCGAATACAAAGCAAGAGTTACAAGACGGACGTGTATGACATTCGCGCCTAACCAACGTACATACATGACGCAAATTTTTTCCTACGGATTGAATTTCGCAAAGTTTCGTCTCAATAAACCGACATGAGATGAGATCAAGAAAGGGAATCATCAAAATTACTGGCTTCATTCTTTATTTAAAGAAGTATAATGATTACGTATGCCCTTGTGGTTCTACAACTTTTATTAGTTTCTAGATTTTTTAGCCAGTTTTTAATAATATTACGCCTTTTTCCCCACTTTCGTTAGAAGAAATTTCAGCAATTCGAGTAATTCTACACCTACGCGAGACTTATCGAGACGAGATGAAACTGAAACGCGACAAGATCAAAATTCCTCACCCAATTTCGACGGGATTGCAACAATGGTTTAGGACTGAGATGCACAGTAGGCGTCCAAGATTCCCGAGAGGGCAGGAGCAACTTTTAATAAATGGGCGTATTAAACATTTTTCTGGGCACCTTGTTTGTTCTTTTGGTTCTCTTATTTTACTTTTTTCTGACCGTTTTTAAACCTTTTTTGCAATATTTAGACCTTTCTTGGGCGTTTAGGTCCTTTCTCATGTACCACTTTATCAGCAAATCTCAGCACAAAAAAGTCATTTTTTTTTACAAAATTTTTATGGGAATTTCACAACTGCTTCCCCCACCCCTCCGTGTACATGTGCACTGGATATCTGCAAGGAGGAGTGATATCTGGATATTACGCCTGCGCTACATAAGCGGCCGGTTGCAGCTATCACGCTTGCGCCGCGTATCGCTTGCTTATGGTGAATTGATGAAGATCGCAATGACATCACGCGGGCTTATGTAATAAAAACGACGTCACAGGCTTGATTAAAATTTAGAACAGCTCGCTGAAGAACTTGCTTGATCATTTTCGTTTTATTTATTATTTCATGCTGCACGAAGATGTTAGGCTATAATGACACTGAACAACAAAGATCATTTACTATTTAAAATTAAAAACGACATTACAACCAGCTATTGTCGACCAGAGATCGTGAAATTGAATAAGCAGGGCGGAACGCCAAATCAGTACCTACATCGTTAAAAATGTATGATGTGTGTGCGTGATACCTCTAATCCTCTTGAACCAAGGTATCTACAAAGATGGGAGTAATGAAACATAATTCAATTGTGCTTCAGTTAGGCCTATTTTTGTCGCTGTAACTTGATTTTGTGACCCTCTGCAAAAAAAACCTGCAAAAATAACGTCAAAGTTTGCGTCGAAATTTGTGATCAGTACATTAATTTGTGATGCTCTTGGTATCACAGAAATTAAAGGAAACATGGATCGACGCCAATGGAGTGAGTGAAGCGAATTAACGATATGGCTAGTTGGTATAATTATCATGAAATTGGGTAATAAGTTATCAGCCACTTTTCCTCGGAGAGATACAACAATGGCTCGAGCCTTCACATCGGAAAGCCACTGCATAAAGTTGAAAATTGGACACGACATCAAGATTACGTAGAGTCTCGTCATGACTAAATCCCAAGTTCGGAGCTACAACTTTATTTCTACAGGAGCAGACGATAATTATTACGTATCCCTTTAAACGACATACTTTCTCACTGTATTCGAGGATCCTAACCTAAATAGCTTTCGCAACATTTCCACAGATAATGTAGCAAAACCGTTTCTCACGGGGAGAAAACTAGAAAAATGAATGCCTTTGCAACATTTACGTATGTTTGAACTAATGTCGCAAAACTGAGCCATACAGGAAAGCCAACCGGGAGGAATGACCCTTAATCTGGAATTTTTTACGCTCCCCCCCCCACGCCCACCTTGCTTCCTTGAAAAATATTCAAAATAGCGCACGTAGAGCGAAATGCTTCTTGTCAGTCTGCCACTTCTTTCAAATCCTTTATTTTTAATTAGACTTGCAGAGCCAAAAGTAAGAGGAGTGAGCCAAGCAAGCTGGTATACTCCATCTCACGGTCATTGCAACGTTTGCTTGAATATTGCACGTAGAGCACTCACAACATCATTAAAATGGTCCCAATATTTTAATTTTCGGCCGTTATATTTCACATCTTGGTCACGAATGAAACCTTACAGTAATAAAATTGTGGAGAGACCCACAAAGAGGTGCTCACAGGCGCCATGCTGAAAGCTACCTATTTCCTGTTGGCCTATACGCTCACGGCGCTTGCATGAAGTAGCAGTCGTGCCGACCCCACCGCCCCTTCCGCCAGCCCTGCAGAGTCCGTACCTTTTTAGGTTTACTTTGTTTGTGCTGAGTCTTTATTCGTAAATCATATTCCTTTATTTCCGTATTAAATACGGCTATCTAGAAACCCGAGAGATTCCCTCCTGACTCTCATGTCTCGAACGGTTGCTAAGGCAAAGAAGAGATAGTGTATCACGGGGCGGAACAAACTTTAATTGAAAACGAAATCCGACCAACGATAATGCTGCCATTGTCGAGTGAAAGAAAGCCGCAGATTTCAAGCCGCAGTTAGCTGTAATTATCATCCGGTTCACAATCTCGTCAAGATGAGAATTCCTACGAGAGCCAAGCGGCCATATTGCGAATCGTCCACGACATGAAGGAACTATTTGGCTAGCTTGATCTAACTGTTTAGCATCACCTAAAATCAGATATTATTATTAAAAAAAAAGTTTAGGCGGATAAAAGTACGATTTAAGTACGGTAAAAGTACGGTTTAAGTACGGTTTAGGCTATAAAACTGAAAAATCGGTTCATTACTTCGACCTTCACGAGACGGAAAAAGAGTCTCAACAACAACAAAAACAACAACAATAAATGGCCATGCTGTGGAGGCCAAACGGTTCGATTGTTGTTATTAAAGTTTTTAATGCAGTAATGTAGTCATCACGACCCCAAATACCGAATTTCGTTGTTATTCTGGGGGGAAACTAGGGTTTCAATGCTTGACGTTTAACATGGAAGTTCATGCTGACGCTTACCTTGATATCTTACCTTGATACGTGCTTACGATAGGAACGTTATTATCACGTGAACAATTAGTTAAAATTTGCTTTCGGTTCCTTCCATCTAAGAAAATAGGATTTCAAACAACATGAAGCTTGACTTCTAACTTCCAAAAAAATTGTCCTTTCAATTAATTCCTACGATTCTTAGAAGTTTCAACGTCTCCCTCGATTTGGGCACAAATACTAGTTGTCACTCTTTATGATCCACAACGATGCCATGCTAGTAGTAAGTGGATTAATATCGAGATTAGAACAAAATTTAAACGTGAAGATGATAAAATCTGAAGTAATAAGTGGGGGGGAGGGGTAGGAAAGCCATAGATAATGTACAGCAGGGGTGAGTACTCTTACTCTGCCAATAGTAAACATTAGGGTGAAACTAGTACCTGCTTTCAACGATTACCGTCAGAGGGTACTGTCGCCAATGAACCGATTGGCAAAGCGTCACTGCCAAGTTTATGTTTCTGGGCGTTGCCATGGAGAGGGAAACTAGTTAGTGTCACTAAAACAAAATGATGGCGACAAAAATACTTAAAAGGACATAAATCCTTCCGGTATCTTGCAACCCGTTGAGAATAGCGTTTGCAACATTTACACAGGTTAGAGTCAATGTCGCAAAATCGTCTCGCACAAAAGAAAAAACAAGAAAATGAATGTGATGGCAACATTTACATACGTTTGAACTAATGTCGCAAAACTGAGTAATGCAGGAAAGCTA
Organism: Lithobius niger; assembly: GCA_023313725.1. Taxonomy (NCBI): domain Eukaryota; kingdom Metazoa; phylum Arthropoda; class Chilopoda; order Lithobiomorpha; family Lithobiidae; genus Lithobius; species Lithobius niger. The sequence continues at coordinate 76,383 of JAHWFP010174873.1, forward strand.
ACAGGGATTTATGTTCCTTTAATTCATTCCTTAAAAAAACGGGTAGGTTAATTTAGAGCGTTAAATTAATTTTACGCTATATCAGAACTGGCTGACTAAGTTTTCTTTATTTCGGTTTTTAGACGGGTAATAGCTATGAGTGATGCTAAGTATAACGCATGGTTTTGTGTTCCCAGAAGAATGCTGCGTGGCCGCTTAGCGCATGGTTATAAGAAACTAGCCCAGGTAGAATATATAGGTGATGTCACTATTTCTCTGACAAAGGTAGACATTTGGATGAAACTAGTTTACCACCAGAGGGTGCGTCGTCAAGTAATAGGGAAGCGCAAAGCATCATACGGATGGAAACTATAATTCAGGGCCACTAAAACGAATTGATCACGATACGAATACAAAATTAATGGCCTAAAAAATATCATAGAACAGATTAGAAAGATCAGAACTGGCTGATTAAGTTTTATTTTTTTAAATCCACATTCAATTTTACAACGGGCTGTAGTTACGAGTGGCGGTAAGTATAAGGGCGCGTTTACGCAGCAACTCGCCTTTGCATTCTCGCAACTAGAACTCAATCGCGATGGCAAAGTGACATTGCCATGGTAACAAAAATAAATGGATTAGCTAAATCCGACATCGTTTGAGTAAATACTTGCAGTCTTATAATCCGTGCCAATAATATAAAGAATTCCTCATGACGAAACAATTTTCTCAAACGCTTCTGAACTCATGTAATTTGGTGTTTTCGTTGCGAGGCGGTAGACATAAAACCGCCGCCATGTTGTTATTTAAGGTGATTTCTAGCTTCTAGCTGCCAGAATGCAAAAGCGAGTCGTTGCGTAAACGCGCCCTAACGCATGGTTTTATGTTCCCAGAAGCGTGCTGCACGGCCGCTTAAGCTGATGCTTCTTCCATGGTTCACGTTTCTTGTAACAAACTGAATACGGCTTGACTCTAACACAGAATAAGTTCTTCAACTTCGGATGTTGTCCACGCACGAGTATTTCGTCAATTTCCGAAGGTATTGTCGCTATTGCGATGGTTACCATGGTAACGATGATGTCATTTTTTATTTCAATTTTTGCCTCCTACGAGCACCTGACATGTGTTGCCTTCTGGGGTTGTTGATGAAAGCAGGTATTGTGTTGTTCCATGTTTTCAGAAAAGCGTCACTTATCTACCCTGAGCTAGCCAGTCGGAGTGAATCTTCATCCGTCGAAGAAGCCCTTTATTATTGTTATAAAATACCGTGAACATACGAGTACTTCGTAAATTTCCGAAGGTACGATCACTATTACTATGGTTGAATGACGCCATCAAATTAGTGCCCAAGCCCACCGTCATGCAGCGATTGTGCGTCGCTGCTTCTCCTCTGGAGATCACTCGATTATGACCTGGGCATTCACGGTCTAGTGCGACCACTTGTTGAATACGCAAGCCAGGTCTGGTCACCAAACCAGCTTGCGAATATTGACCGAGTGGAATCAGTTCAGCGCCACTACACTAAGTCGATCCCAGGATACATAATAAACCATATTGTGAACGGCTTCGGATGTTGGGTCTGGAAACTCGTGAGTTGCGCCGTTTAAGGGCTGATCTTGACCTGGTGTAACTCATTTTGAATGATGTGCCAGCAGCTTAACTACCTTTTTTTTGAGTTGGTTGGGAACACAAAAACCCGTGACCACTCTCTTAAATTGAAGTTACCACCATTCCGTCTTGATTGTAGGAAGTTTTTTTTCTCGGTCCGGGTTGGACCTGTTTAGAATGCACTGACGGAAGACATTGTCTCGGCTCGCTCGGTACAGACTTTCAAGCGTAAACTTAATGACTTTAATCTGCAACCCTTTTTATCCAGTCCAGTTTAATCGTTTTGGTATATTTTCATCTGCCTTATTTTGTTACTCTTTTAATGTGTCAATTATCAGTTGTTCCACAACTTTGTTTAAAATGTGGTTGGGTATCAGTGGCAATGAATGTTTCCCTTCCCATCCACCCTGGTTCCTAGAGATGAACAGGAAACTATTATTATTATATTATCGATGCCACTGTTCTTTTTTTCAAGTTTACCGGCCGCTCCGATGTATTTCATAAGTCTATGGGCGCAATGCTATGCTATCTTGGAGAGACTGACTTGATATGTCACACTCTAGTGCCTTTGATAAAAGTAGGAAGTATTTTAACCCATGTTATTTCAGAAGCTACATTACTTACTTATCTACCTTGATCTATACAGCTTGAATGGTTGAATTTCTGCCTCGTTTTTCCTTTTTCCGATTTATTGCTTTCTGCAGTTGTAAACAACTGTTTCATTAACTGCACAAAGCAATAAATCAGAAGTGAATACCATTTTAAAGCGAATTCCTTTAAAATACCACTTAACACATGAACTGTCATTTTACAGATGTTTTGGTTGTCTCGATATTGGCTAAGCTGCTGTCATTTTAAACCTGTAGGTTTCTCTGATTGAGCGCTACAGGCTATTTCCGTCTGATACAGGATCCACCAGCACCAGCTTGCTACTCCCTCGTCAAGTTACATCCTGTAACAATATCCCAATTCAATAACCCAACATGTCAGGTCACAAATCGCAAAGTCAACTCTCATTGCAAACTGTTGCAAAAGTGTACAACCTAGTTTGTATTTCTGCTCGTGCTCAATGTACAACGTCAAACTTGTTTACTGATCGGATTTTATCCCTATTATCCGATTACTCCAGCATATCAGATCAGAACTATTGTGATTTTGACTGTTAATTAGAAAAAGGTTTGGTTCGATTCCCAAGATATGCGATTATACGAAAGCAGTGTGGTTGTGCCCCCTTGTCCCTCTCACCCTGGACTATAGGGTTAACATCTTTTACAGTGAAACACCTTTAACATATTCATTCTTTGGCTCTGACTTTCAAGCCAACAACCTGACTGCCAGCTTAGTGTAATCAGGCCTCCTGTCCCCTGTCTCGTAACAATAAGCAAACCGTTACGGTATTTTGTGAGAACTTCTTTAAATTCGTTCGCTCCATTCAAGAAAATTCTGTCTAAATTGACACTCTCCATCGGAAAGGACGATGAAACGATACAACATAGGGGTCAGTTTCGCAGTGGATACATCAAATTCAACTCTTAAGATTCACCAACGTTTAACAACACACCAATATTATTTCTTGAATTTTAATCTACAACACGTAAAACTGAATTTTCATGAACGCTGCACTGTGCAAATCCTGGCTCTTGATCCTCCCTTTCAAAAAGTTAACTCTGGAGATAAGTACACTTATGAGGGCTTCAAGTGGACCAATTTTAGAATATGCTTGTAGCCCTACTCGACCACCTTACTAACTGCTTAATTTCTGAAGTAAGAAGAACCGAAACTGTTACGAGCTCTGAGGGGAAGACGAATGCGGGGAAAGAGTTGCCAAAATTAACATTTTTAAGCAATTTTTAGAAAATTCTTTTAATTTGTAGAAATCCGTGCACCCATGGAACAATGCCATTATTAGCCACAATACTCATTGTGATTGCAAAATCAAGGTTTATTTTAAAGTATTTCTGTCTAATGATAAATGGCTTTAATTTTATTTTTCCATCGGCATAAAAGCTGATTAAATTAACGTAATACGTTAACGTCCTCGTTCTTTCTGCTTAAGCAAACAGATTCGCGGGTTATTTCTCCAAAGATTGAGAAACAAAGTACGAATGCGAATATTTAATGTTGAAAAATCGTTGATTAAACAATTGTCTATCAATTTTTAACACCATCTAAGTAATGGTTAATACCCCTGTTTGCAACAATGGTGAGGAGAATACAGCAGTGGACAGCCAAGATTTGAATCAATAATCTCCGAAGCAAAGTGAGTGGTGTTTGTTGCTTCCAAGAAGGTTCAAGCAATAATCTTGGTAGAGAAATGAGTGAAAAAAAAGAGTGTGAGGCCCAAGTAGAAAATATCCTTTCCTTTAACATTTCATTAAAGTGGCCATACTAACGAACTTTAATGATATAACTAAAACAAAAAACCCAATTTTACTTGTGACTGGCACTTTCACGTGCCAAGCAAAGTAACTAATCTTTGGCCAATTAAGAAATGTAACGGTTCAGGATCGTTGATGTCTTCGAAGACTACAGTCAAAGGCCACAATTTCAGTATACCTAGAGTATATGTCAGCAAGTACGGTGGAAAGTTCTTCTAATGAGAGACAAGTCTGCCCAAGTACTCTTTTCAGGCATGATTTACAAACTTGTCCCATAATTCGCCCAGCCAGACAGCTCTTGCAATGATGAAATTCAACTGAATCCCTTCTTGTCCAAAAAACGTTTGAATTTTTGGTGATCTTCTGAGATTGACCCGCAAACGGTTTTTTGAACTCAAGATCAGTCATTTGAAATTGCTTGGCGTTATAAAGCCAATTTCCATCCACCTCGACGAGAAACAAATCTTCGAAATGCCAATCGAAACATCGAGACGAGACGAGACGAGTTCAAGATGTAAGGCTTTTGTAGTCGCACAGGTAATCAGCAATATGTAAGATTTACTTTCCTTTTTAACTCTCCATTTTTTCAATTCTTCACATTTCTTTCTTAATATTTTTTTTTAATATTTCTGGATCAAAATACCTTGTAAGTATGCATCCGTATTTATTCTGTACCTTTACTAGCTTAATATACGTTGTTTTTGTGTTATATTGTTTATTGCTATTTTTTCGTCTCTTTTTATCTTCGTTAATTAGACATTCTTTATAATTATCACACAATTTTGCATTTGTTCAATTTTACAATTTTCATTTCTTGTTATGTGTCTCCAGATGAATAGCATAATCTTGTGGCAAAGAAAATTTGTACAATTTTGTTTTGCAACTTTTGGAGTCTGTTTGTCGTTTTTCTTTGCAAATCTATATAATTCATATACTCTTGGCATAATTTGTCATAATTTGGCATAATACGTTTTTTTATTACCTTTTCTATATGTTGTGAGACTTTCCATTTACTGTCAATGTTAATTATTGACCCTGGTTTAATATTATTACTAAATATTGAAAATTAAAGTGATTAATTGGTGTTCGCTTCCAATCACCCAATTTGTTTTCTTATTTATGTTTATCATAAAGGGCATCAACAGAATGCTTAGTTTTTGCATAATAAATGTGGAGGCGTTCAATCACTCATTTCTTGTTTTAGGGGTTGGTATTTAATCATATCATAAACCAAAACTGGTAAAAGGGGCCGCAAAGTTCCGAATGGTTCGGCCCTTCAAAGGAGTGATATCAACACACTAAAACATTCGCCAAGTTAATCGCACCGCTTAATAGTTCGAAGGTTAAATGAAAACTAGAACACAACTGCACCATTCTCAACTTAGTCACCTTTTATAGGTTTTCGGTTTTAATTTTGTTGTTAATTTGTTTTATTTAGTTAGTTTTGGTGTGTTGATATCACTCCTGTGAAGGGCCGTACCACTCTCAACTTGGTGGCCTCTTTACCAATTTTTGGCTTTGTTTATTTTGCTTTGTTTTTAAAGTTGGTTATTATTCGTGAATTGGACGTAAATACAATTTCTTTGCAACGTAATTTAGGTTTATCGTGATACAGTAGTGTGTGTCTAGGCACGCACGTCAGTATATACGTTCTCATTGGCCGAACTTTGGCCGTCCAATGAGAGACGATGCCGACAATACTAACAATGGTTACAACAATATTTTCGTACTTACGCGTCCTCCCACGCCATCCCCGTTACGCCCCCAGGCTCCAAACCATAAAAGGTACGCAGTTCGTATTGCACTGCACCCATTCGTCCAATTTCATAGCTGGAAGCCTTCCCGTTATCTCGGTATCGATGAATAATCATCCTATGGGATTTAACATGGGGAAGCTAGCTAGTAGTAACACATTTTCAACGTTATTGAGGGTCAGATTTTGCATTGAAAGCAGCTTAGCTGACATTCCTACACGAGTTAATTTTTGTCAGATGGGTCATTGCTCTCGATTTCAACACAATTTAAGCTTTTACACCGCATTATTACTTTACCCCAAGTACCTCAAATGTGCCTAACTATGCTTCAAGATATAAGACACTGACGCTATGGCGTCGCGCTACAATGGTTTACAACCTAGACAATTGAATTGATGTGACGTTTGTTGTGATGATTGTTGCCTTAACTTGGCAGGATAACCAGGTGTAAAATAGATAGGGTACTGAGTAAAATCGCTTTTAGGATAAAACAAAAGTTGTAATTAGGATATATTTCAAGTGAGGAACATTTAGTATACATTGTACGTGAGATAAGCCATGACTGTGTAACTCGTGTTACGCCTTGCCTGGTTCCCGTCAGGAAGTCTTGCTGTAAACTTTACCATTGTTGCTAATACAACAGCTTTGGTCCTATGAAGTCTTAGCTACTAGCTACTTTCGTTTATAGTCTTCTACTATTAATATTGTACCGTCGTTAATTACACCATAACGATGTTTTGCTAATTGATGTCTACCGCTCTATTCGTCCACTGTTTTATACTATTTCAGCCTGTGATGTCTTTTTATCGTCTGGCACAGCATTTTTCCACACATATGTGTCGTTAAATCTCATATTTAACGTGGGTTATCCCAAAAAATAGTTAACTACCAGTCGTTCCATATTTGGCACATGGGGTTGCAACCCATAACGAGAAATACAACATGCTGTAATATTATCATGGACACTCCGTCGAGCCTCTAGCCTCTCCTTTATGCCTCTCCTGGTTTTATATATTTATGTACTAATGAACTACGTAATAGCTATCCGCGAAAACAGGGGGTTAACCGGCAATAATTACTCGAGTGCTCGAAACGGAGTAGTCCAATGTTTCGGGGTGTGAAAAATCTCCACCCTCGTCAACACTGCCTGCCCGTTTCGCACAAAAGAGAAATTATTGCTGCTTAACCACCTGTTTTCACGGATATGTGGTTAATCGGAATAATTGCTCTTTTGCTCGAAACGGGGCAGTCCAATGTGTCGGGGGTTGGAAAATTCCCCACCACTGTCAACACTTGCATGCCCGTTTCTCGCAAACAAGAAATGATTGCCGGTTAACCGTTTATTTTCACGGTATGCGTTTTAATGGTGAGGCGTGATGCCAAGCTAACTTATTGACATGAGTTTTTTTTTTATTTGTAAATTTTATTTGTAATTTATAATGAATTTAAGAATTTTTACGTCTGATGTAAATTCCGGTTTAAAAACTTCTTGTTAGGAAAGTTAGATACATGGGAAAGACGGCTTTTTATTCACTGTCCCAGTTACCGAATTTTGTGTTTAAGGTAAGGCCATATTAGAGTATAAGAAGCGCTTTGTGT
>JAHWFP010174876.1:0-30106 GCA_023313725.1 Lithobius niger
CCACCTTCGTTTATTCCACATTCCTGGCCATTGTTTTATTTCATTTTTAAAAAATTTTATCATATTGTTGAAATTCAATATAAGTAATTTCTTATTTTTTAAAGACGTTAATTTTACAGTAAATGCCGTATAATTTGTGGCTGGCTGTCAGCGACCCCCTACCCCCGGGCCTTGCCAGACCCGTTGCTATTGCGACAAACTTTGATTTATATTATATTTATATTATATGGTAAATAATTTAAATTTTTAATCTAGTCCCTTTCTTACGTGAGACCTTTATGATTTAAACATCGGAGAAATCGTTGGAACCTTCCAGAGCTTTTTTTTCTTGATAAATTACCGCATGTTGTTTAAACTTATATCTCTATCATGAAAGTATTGTGTCTTAGTGCATGTTGTTTTTCTGCCATCTCAAATTCTATTGTTAGCATATCAAAACCAAAACTGGTAAAAGGGACCGCCAAGTTCCGAATGGTTCGCCCCTTCAAAGGAGTGTTATCAACACACCAAAACATTCGCCACGTTAATCGCACCGCTTAATAGTTCGAAGTTTAAATGAAAACTAGAACATTGCTATACTTTGTTTCACATTATGCTTTCAGAAAACTGACTGTATGACGCCACGTTTTCTTTCACTACGAGTGCAAAAAATCCGTAAACATCCCATTCGTAAACTATAACAGTAACTTTGTTGAGTCTACAAGTGTGATATCCACATGTTTTTGCATTCTTAGTGCAAGGAAACGAGTCGTCATCCAGTCAGTTTTCTGAAAACATAATGTGGAACAAACTATACTTACGGTAGCGATGTTCAAGTTTTCATTTAACGTCCAAAGTATTATTCGGTGCGATTAACTTGGCGAATGTTTTGGTGTGTTGATATCACTCCTTTGAAGGGCCGAACCATTCGGAACTTGGCGGCCCCTTTTACCAGTTTTGTTTTTTGATATGTTATCAGTCCTTTTTTAAAACTGTTTATTGGCTCAACTCATCTACCGTGCAGATGTGCAATAAAGTGGCACGTCAACAAGAAATTGGCTTTCAACAATTTGCTACTACCTTTTGCCTAGAGGCCACACAATTCTCAACTTGGTCACCGCTTTATCGGTTTTTGGTTTGGTTTTAATTTTGTTGTAACTTGTTTTATTTCGTTAGTTTTGGTGTGTTTGTATTACTCCTTTGAAGGGCCGAACCACTATCAACTTGCTGGCCTCTTCACCAGTTTTTGGCTTTATTTATTTGGCTTTGTTTTTACAGTTGGTTTTTTTTTCGTGAATTGGACGTGAATACAATTTGTTTGACAACGTGGTTTAGATTTATCGTGCTACACTAGTGTGTGTCTAGGCACGCACGTCAGTATACACGTTGTCATTGTCCGAACTTTGGCCGTCCAATGGTTATAACAATATTTTCGTACTTAAGCGCCATCTCACGCCATCCCCGTTACTCCCCTAGGCTCCAAACCATAAAAGGTACGCAGTTCGTATCGTACTGCAGCCATTCGTCCAATTTCATAACTGGAAGCCTTCCTGGTATCTCGGTATCGATGAATAATCACCCTATGGAAATTAACATGGGGATGAGCAGACTAGAATTAGCTAGCTAGCTACTAGATTTTGCATTGAAAGCAGCTTAGCTGGCATTCCTACACGAGTTAATTTTTGTCAGGTGGTTCATTGCTCTTGATTTCAACTTAGCTTTTGTACCGAATTATTATTTTTATCCAAGTACCTGAAATGTGCCCAACTCTTCTTCAGGATATTCGACACTGACGCTATGGCGTCGCGCTACAATGGTTTACAACCTCGACAATTGAATTGACGTAATGTTTGTTGTGATGATTGTTGCCAAACTTGGCGCGACACATACACTTCAATGAAATGATTATCTATAGTAAATGGGTATAGAAATGTTGTATAATTGCATCCCGCCAGAGTTGGCACAGCGGCTATTGTTAAAATAAAGTTAAAGTTAATAGCTCTGGCATAAAAAATAACATCGGGGTAGAACTGGTAACATTTGCTCTTCACTTCCTTTCGGTGACATTTTCGTTTCGTTTGATTTACGCATTCCATACTAAATTATGTTTTTTTGTATGTCGGCCTGAAGAAACTGGAGTGCAACAGTTGTGGCAGGCGAGTGTGTCCTTTTATTTTGCTGTGAGTGACGGCAGCGCCACGCTGTAAATCACTCGTATTGACAAGCTATCGGGCAACCATAAATATCTCGTGACATCCTGTATGTTTTTCCACCAATCACGTCAATCTCATACCATCTGGTGCCGTTATCAGACAGCTAAGTACACCCACCAACTCGCTGGGCCCTTATTGAATTTCGCTAGTTCCATAATATGGAGTATTGGGTTCAGGTATTGGCCATGGGTTCTAGGCTGTCCACTGTATTCCACGAACCATGAAATATCGCCAATAATTACAGCATGATAGAAAAAAATTCACTAGTATCTACATCATTAAAAACGTACGATATGCATGGGTATGCATGCGTGTACCTCTACTCCTCTTGAACTAAGGCTCCTGCAAAGGAGAAAGTAGGCCAAACGGATAATTTAAGAGCCTACGGATCAGCCTATGTTCACTGCTCTAACTTGATTTTTTTACCCTCAAATTCGCGAGAAACTGCTCTGAAAACTGCCCTTGACATCAAAGTTCAATCAGACAAACTAATCAGGAAGAAATCAATTAATCAACATGAAACATGTAACGATGCCAATAGAGTAAGCTAATTTAACGATATGGCTAGTAACGTGAAAGTCTATGAAAACAAGAAAACAATTATAACCAGATCTGGACTGACAGCTTACAAGACGGTGCATCTACAGCATCAAAGTTCTCATAAATAATATCATGGAGTCTTGAAAGGACCTATTTTATCCCTTATTTTTCACCGCATTGTTCAGAAACTTCATGTTTGCAATATTGATAGGCTGTAGGTTTGACTGAATGTTGCAGAACCTTGTTCCCAGGAATGTTAACATGGAAGAAACGAAAGACAAGACTTTTAAATCGATTGAAGCAGCTTAACCAAAGTTATTTGAAACAGAAGTAAGTTGAGTATGGTGAGAAAGAAGCCAGAGGAGCTCACGGGGAATCCTCCGACCATAGCAAGGCAGGAAGATTTTTTTAAAGACTAGAATAGGTCCCACAGATGCTGACGACTTTGTAAGGATCTCCTGCCCGCAGTTACTAACCAATCACTGATCAGTTTACATTTCAGCTAATAAAACGTTCCCAGAACAAAACTTGTTAAGGATTCCCGCCTATTTTTCGCCGTTTGAAGCCTTAATATCAAAAGCCAATTAATCCCTCCGACAAAAATGTCAAACGTTACGTGAAATAGCTGAAAACTGCGCAGTAAGCAATTTTCATTTTTTTCATTTTAACCTTCGAACTCAACGTTGTTAATTGGCGTTTGAATTCATGGCTTAAAGGGCGAAAACACTTTGTGGGAATCCTTATCAAGTTTTGTTTTGCGTCATTTTTTTTGTGTGTGCATTTTGGAGGTCATTGTTGTCAGTGTTGGCCAGTTTTTTATTTATTTATTTACTTATTTATTGTAATTAAGAGAATAAGTCTAATAGGCTGAGATATTGTTATACTATATGTTGAATAAAATGCAATAGAAATAGGTTAACATACATATCCTAAAGAAATTGTAGTTCATAAAATTCTGGTTTTTAAAGTACTCCAGAAAAGAATCAAATAAATACAGATGCAAACCTATTACGTTGCCTTTTCGACGTATCAGGGGTGGCGCCACGGGGTGGGGGGGGGGGGGAGCGAGAGCCCCCTCCCATCGGGGAAGCCTTGCCGCCCCCTCCTCCTCCTCCTCCCCCCTCCTTCCCCCGGTCGGGGAGCAACCGAGATTGTCGTCGGGGAACAGCAGGAAGACGGAGTCTACATGAGAGCATAAAATTTGTAAACATTTGCGGGAAAAAAGAGAGTTTGCCGTTTTGTTTGCCAGTAGTCCTACTATTGCTACCTCATCACCTCCATAATTTAAGAGCTGACTTAGTTAATGCAGAAACGTCCACTAAATACTGATGTACATAACAAAACTTGTATAGGATTCTAGCTAAGTTTTCGTCATTTGAATTCGTGATACCAATGAAGTGAGCGAAAATCGTGTACAGTAAATGGCTAAACTGACAATTGATTTGCTGCGTTAGACTGTCAACTGCATGATTTAACAGGCATCTTAGTTACGAGAAATGTTTTTGATGACAACGCCTTACTAGTTACCTCTAAAAGGAAGAGACCCGATTTTAAAATCCCAACGCACAACATGAAGTTTGTGAGGGTGTCACACGGACCCCAAACAAACGGAGCAATAGCAGCCCAGTGGTCAGAGTCCCGGCCACAACCAAGAGGAAACCAACTCAAATTCAGCCTTTAACCAATACAGGACTTAAAAAAAAATTCACCTTGCTCACAAATGGCCGTGACTTTTGAAGACCAACTGTGTGTTCTTGCTATGGTTATAGCCGAAACGTCAGCAAAATTTGCACAGAAGCCATGAGCTTTTAAGCTTTCCTTCCAAGTTTTCGTCAGTTGAAGTCCGATAACAATTAACTCCATAAAAACAGAGCAAAGAATCAAAATTGAAGACTAAGTTAGCGGTTTGATTTGCTAGTAGCCCTTTTCCTCCTTTTCCTCTTAGCCCATCGCCACCGTGATTTTAAACTAATTCTCAGTTAATTCAGGAACGCCAGCTAAATTTACCGCCATTTGAAAAGTATGCAAGAATACTTTTCAAACCTTAATTATTCAGTGTTAGTTAACGTTAATTTAGTAATATATTTTTTTTAAATTTAAGTTCATCAGTTAATTTAATTTTTAATAAAATGTATAAAAAAAAACAGAATTTTGGTCACAATTAGGTTTTACGACCTCTCATGCTAAAGAATGTTTACGAAAAACATCGAAATTTGCTTAACAATGTGGTGCAAACGTGTCTCGGGAAGCCGAAAATAGGCCCTCAAGTTGCCTGAGCGGTGAATCGTAGCCACGACCTTTGAAACCAAAGACCTAGCTCCAACCGCTGAGCCATACTGAAAAGAAAGCTGAACTAACTAGTCAACGAAACCGGAAATCTGTCTAAAAATCACTAATCTAGTATGAGTCACGCTAACTACTTTGTGAATATCTCTGCCAAAAAATTGATAACATTCTGACCAGCAGATTCGGATAAAAATTAACACTAGGGCCGTCGTTACTTGCCCAGTCGAAATAATGGAGCGGGTTCAGCTTTATTTGCTGTTTTCCTGAGTTTCTTCCTTCTCTCTTCCTGTCTGTGTGCCTACTACTTCCGCAACGGCTTGACCACTTTACGTGAAGCTCCGATTAATTGGAAAAGTGAGGAACAATCAACCATAAAATTCTTCAAGCTGCGTAAACATTTATTTTCACATTCTGAATGCTCAAACTTTACGTGAAGTAGACATGTAAAGCCCTCCATTGTTGTTGTTGGGCGTTTGTAAAAAACGCGTTTAGTATTAGTTACTGCCTCGGCTTAACAAGTGACACGGCTGGCTCTCTCGTTGTTGTTTGGCTGTTGTCTTTTGGCTTCCTTCTGCGAGGCGTCGATCCGGGATATTTAAGTGGAACCATTTGGTACAGGATGGCCTGCCGGGGTCTCGTGGATTTTCTGTTTATCTTACTTTTGTCATGTTTATATTACTGCTTCTTTACCACCTGTTTTCACTCGTTGCTTGTTTAAATAACTAGATAACGGAGCGCATAGCTTCGGGCCCAGGCTGCGAAATAAATACTCTGTCTGTCTTGGATCTTGGCTCAGGTCTCTTCCCATTTTGTCACGTGATGGTTCCTCAACCCCATGTCCGATCAAAGATTTTTTTTTCGCTAAACCTTGTCCAGACATTTGTACTGGTTTACGCGTGATGCTGGTCTAGTTTGCATTGGAGTGTGACGATAGCGAAGCCCCGCTCCAACAAGCTTGAAAAATTGTTTCAAAGAATTAAACGTACGAAAATAATAAATCTATTCTATACAGAACTTCGTATATATTGTTTGAATTGTAAAATACAGCAGTGTATAACCCCTTTTCTCCACCCACAGCGGTCTTACTGAACACACAGGTTTTCATATTTTAAATAGGTTCTACCAGGAGCGAATAAATACCGTATACGTCTGCAGGACGTGGGAGTGTCCAAGTGGTAACTCTCGCAAAACAAATTCCACTGTTTGCGCAAGGCCGTCTGGGAGAGAAGCAGCAGGTTTCAGAGCCTGGCTCCAGGCCAGACGATTTACCATCGCCGAAGTCTTGTTTTTGCATGAGAAATGACGTTGAGTCAGGAGAAAAGACACGCAATTTCTACTGCAGTCGGCCTTGGCTCGAGAAACAAATTACCCACCTCGTTTTAAGTTCGTTTAAACGCTAGTTCTTGCGAACTGACACGTGCTAGGCATTATATGCAGCACAAGGGATTTTTTCACACATATTTATTCAATAAAATCCTTTACGGCTTACTTTTTAACGTACGTTTTCCGTAAAAGTAAAAACGGACACTAGTTCGACAACTGACCGCGTGGGGTGACGACTCGGTACGAACAGTGGAATGTAGGGGTTGAAGAGTGTTGGTGACTCCTCTTTTATGTCGCTCCTGGTCCTACAGTAAAACGATAGTTTCAGTCACTGACTTTTATTTCAGTGCGTCTCTTTGACTTTTATCTGTACATTGCTGATATTTCAGAACCCGAACAACTCCACAGCTGTTGCATCATAAATTTGTTCGTTCCGTAAAAAAGACCAACCCATGTTGTTTACGAGGTATACGCAAAAATTGCTTTGGGCTTTGGTTTTCTCTTCCTCACCTCTCCATCGTACAAATTATGGCTCCCTCCAGAAGAATAAATTTAACCCAGGCATAAACAGTGTAAGGTTCATACCAGAGTCACGCACTGACTACGGACCAGTCTTTTGTGCTTCGTGAATAGAAAATTTTTTTAATAAGCTGTTTTTTTAAAATTACGAATTAGCCGTAACTTTTTATAGAAATGCCCTATAGTCGAAATAAAAACTTAACACTTTCTTGTAAGACTCGTTACCGCTGTTTTTCGAACCATTTCCGCTGTTTTTAAGACTCATTACCGCTGTTTTACCATTGACTACACTGCAGGAACATCTGTAGTCAAGTTGAGCTTTCTAAACGCATCTCCTTAAATAATTTTGTCTTAAACGAGAAAACTATATTGAATACTTCTGAACCACAGCCACGATGACCACATTATTTGTTTGCTTAATTTTCACACAAAACATTACTTTAAAACAGCCTCGATCCCGAAATTGTGGTGCAGTTGTTGGGCTGTGGATGGAGCCGGAATGGGGGGGGGGGAGTAAATTGGCCTCCACACTTCTTTCTTTTGTTGGGGCTTGCCTTCACCTTAAATCTGATAAGTCGTTTTTTGGTTGTTGTTTTTTTTTTGGGAAAGGGGACCCATCGTTTTGCCCTTGCCCCTTAATTTGGAAAAGACTAATTGTGCCGCTGCACAGCTGAATTTGGTTCTACAATAAGGATTGCTGAACATGGTTGGCGTAGTGGCTGTACATTGCTCATGTAATTCGCGCAGACAGGGTAGCAGCTTGTAAATTGCAAAGTGTTTTAATATGTATTCAGTTAAAGCATTGGTTTTGTGCCGTTAATGACATTTTAATTAGCTTCTTGAGGTACAAAAGAAAAACCGTGAAGGTATTGGAATAAAACTCGGCTCACTAAAGCGCTTAAAGGTGAAATCCGGTATTAACGTGCGAGGCTTAACATCCATGTACTTTCTTTTCATCATGCCTTAAACACACAAATTTGATTGATATGTCCCTTACACTGCGGGGAAAAAAGTCTCTTTCAGTTAGTAAATGTATACAATCACAGCGCTTAATGCAATTACCGTAAATACTGTAAAAATACAGTTGCAACTCTCACTATAACGGTATTTCAACGTCTCACCGATTTAGCTGCGGCAGAACTAGGGGCTTCTGCAGCAAGCGCTACGTATTAGGATTGGCACCGGTCTTAGCATGTAAATCCACACTTTTTGCCAAGGGTGGACAGGGTAGGGACTCGATCTTGGGCTTGGGCTCAATTAAGAATACGTCCTCATACCAGGCTTAAACTAAATATTAATTGCTAGCCTGCATATTCTGGTCTTTCTGACAGGTGACTGGCTAATGCTGGAAGGAAGCCCAATGGTTAGGATGACTGTCTTATGAGCCTGATCGAACCTGACCTCAGCCACCCCCGACATTTTCGGGAAAAGAAGGACCCTGTGATACCTCGTGCCATGTCGATTGCAACGTGTAAAAGATCCTATGAATTTCCAACTGGAATTAACTAACAAAATTGTCACTCTCGCCTCCTGACGTCGTAGCTTCGACGGGAGTGCAACAAATTTTCAAGGTTACCAGCTACTCAATGTTAAATGAATGTAGTTATTCAGTGTTAAGTAGCTACATTGAGCAATTAATAATAGTAAAGCCCACTAAAACAATACCAGGCTGAAGTTTGCGGATACTTATTCTGTTTGTGATTTGCAGAATTTGGCGCTAATTCGGGACCCGGCTCTCTTTCGAGGCTGGCGCAGATTTTTTCAGCACTGATCATCTAAACGCCTACCTGCTCTTGTAGGTAGTAACAAACGATTTTACAGTTTAGCATGGACCTATAGGGCAGCGAAAGGGGTGCTTTCTGGTTTTCTCGATATGGATCTCAGCCTTATTCGCCTTTCCATCTCCGAGGTTGCATACTGCTTGGCAAACAAGACGGCAATAATTTACGGGCCATTTAATCCAGGCGTTTCCAGGCACGGCACTTGGCGTGTCACCGCATTCGCCGAGATTGGTCACACTAACTTTACACGAACACGTTGCTTCCTTTTGAGTGGGGATTTCCCTCCTGAATGTAATTAAAGACGGGAAAGCCAAAGGCTCACAAGAAATAACTAAATACAGATGCAAACCTATTTACGTTGCCTTTTGGATCTATATGTCAGACTGCCTGAGCGGGGAATCGAACCCAGGACCTTTGAAATCAAAGGCCAAGGTCCTACCGCTGAGCCAGACTGACACGGCCCTTATAAAAGCAAACGTCCATAGGCAGCATTTAACACGTGGATATATACATATAAACAAACACTTTCCAATCACCACTGGAGGGACGCCTATTTGCCCCGCCATCCTCCAAGTGAAACGAATGGAACACTTAAACGTGAAATAATGATTAAAGACGGGAAAGCCAAAGGCTCACAAGAAATAACTAAATACAGATGCAAACCTATGTACGTTGCCTTTTGGCCGTGTCAGTCTGGCTCAGCGGTAGGACCTTGGCCTTTGACTTCAAAGGTCCTGGGTTCGATTCCCCGCTCAGGCAGTCTGACATGTAAGTCCAAAAGGCAACGTAAATAGGTTTGCATCTGTATTTAGTTACTGAATGTAATTGGTGTCACCGGCCACTTACGGTCTGTCTTATGCTATGTAGATTGACACCATCTTGATGGTGTTCGTCACCGTTTTTATCTTCCGCTAGAGTTGGTGTGTCAATTGGCGGATGAGTCTGTTTTCCGGTCCAGGGTTTTATTTTTTTTTTGTAATTTTAGCAGAGATATATCGTTAGATCTGGATTTGGGGTTTGTTTAACATCTCTGCAATGTGTGGCGCACTGGTAATCCTGACCACTATACTGTGACTGAGGTTGGCGTTAATGACCTAACTGTCGACGCGCAATAATGCTTCAATCCCCCCCCCCCCCCCCCCCACTAGCTTGTCCTGCGATTGTAAGAAATTTAATGTTTCTTGCACTTCGGCGTTCATACATTACTTTCAATGATTAAACACGCATTACGAGTTTATGTATCAAACGACATTAAGTTAAACACCTATTTTTAAAGAACTACCGGTACGTATTCGAAGCTCGTCACTTTTAATTTTCGTACGACCGGCGCTCCTTTCAGGCCGGCGCTTACTTGAGGAAATACAGAGTAGCCTACTTTCTTATTATTTTCGTGGAGAAAGTTCAATGTGATGCTTCGTCTCCTTTATCCACATCCCACGCCGATGATGTTTTTTTCCCGCCACTTTCTAATATCCGAAGAAAGACGTGAACATCTGGCGCATAAAGAATACGTTATCTTTTTTCCGATATTAATAGGATTCCACTGTGGGCTCCAGGTTGGCAAAATCGATGGCGTTCACCCTATGGTGAGGGTCTTTATGCTTATCAATCTTAGTATTAACGAGTCCAACGTTAACGATTCGCTTTTAGCCTGGGAAGTGTTAAGTTAAACTGAATCGATCTCCCTTTCAGAATTTCCATGTAAATGATGGGAGAGAAATACGAGTGGAGAAAACGGGCATCTTCCATAACCCGGATAAAATGTTATGGCTTAAAGTATGAGACTATAAACAGAAAACAGGCCTTACTGCAAATGGCTTTACAGGCTGTAAATCTCTTTATAGGCTGTTAATACTCGGGCTGTGTACAGATCGTCGTATTTTATATGTAGCCATGTGGATAACAATAAAATATCAATCGATTTCGTAAGAGCACGATTACTTGGAAGAGCTAGAGTTGGTGTCCACGTGCTGTCTTATCCAGTTCAGTAATCCAAATGTAAATCACCGATTGGTCGAAATCGCTTGTCGGATTTGAAAAATAGTGATGGGATCCAAAATGCATCCATTGGCATTAAAAAACGCGATTTGTGCGAGATCTGCAACGGAATCGTAACGTGATAAATGTGAACCACGAAAGATCCGAATGCTGATGCGTCGGTGGATGGCTTGGTTGGACCTGGAGAGCGTCTCCTGAAGCCAAGATAAGGCGTGTCGTACAGAATTTAATTATTTTTATTTTTAATTGCATTTAGTTTTAGTTTTACTTGTCTCTTCAGTTCTTAGCCCTCATCTGATGTATTTGAGCACTGCATTGTTTACAACCTTGCGCCATCTGGCTGGATATAAGCGACCTCTCTGGATCCTTACCTGGCCAGCACGCAGCTTACTGCACCGAATATTTTATTATTATTTATCTTGTTTAAGAAATATATTAGTAGTGCCAATAAAATGAGAACATGTCAAAAAAATTGGATAATGGGAATTAATTAAATGTAACATCATTGTTCTCATTCACACAACAGTTTACCTTCGCGTATATTTTTAAAGATAAGACTAAATGAACTTAAAATATAAGATCTGTTATGTTTATGTCATTCATAATTGTTTTGTTTGTATTGGCCTTCAGTGCACATGCAAACTCAAGTAGCTTCGTTCTTTGTATGGTATGCTGAATTCTGTTATTATTATTTATTATTATTATTATTATTATTATTATTATTATTAAATATAACCAAAAGCCTGGACGCCGATACAAATATACAAAAAGCCGAATACAACCCAAAAATATAAAGATGAGATACGAATTTCAACTTCGCACTTTTAAAATTCATTCACCCAAGTTTAGAGTTTCATGCTTATCAGAATAAAATTGTGAACGCTACCGTCCAAGTAGACAGACATAAGAACATAGGAAATAACATATGATACATAAAAAAGATTAAGGAATCAGTCATCTAGTCGGCAGTAAAGACTGGCTTTCCTGGCTCCTAAAGAGAGGTTCCGGGTTCCAGACCCAGACGTGTGCCTGTCTTTCTTTGGCTTAATGTGTATTGTATTCCCACAAGCCAGTACCTACATGGGAGATTACAATTCAGTTTGGTAGGTATTCGATCTTCATCTGTGTTCACTCGTCCAGTTAAGATAAGCAACTCCCCCCCCCCCCCCCGAAAAAATTAAGGTATTTTGAAAACATAGACACATGTGTTCCCGCAGGCTTTATAGCTGTGTATTCAAATTTTTTCAGTCCAGTTTTTTTACTTTTAAAAATAGCTTATTTAGTACAGAATTAAAAGGACGTACCTTCTCACTAATTTCGAGCATCCTGCTACATTTAAATAGTTTAGAGTGAATGTAAAAATCCCGTTTCTCACGACGGAAAAAGTAGGAAAATAAATGCCTTCGCAACATTTACACATGTCTGAACTAATGTTGCAAATCTGAGCCATACGGGAAAACCAACCGGGAGAAATGTACCTTTAAAGTTAAACGTTTGTTGTTTTAGTTTTTATTCCTTTTTTTTTTTACCTTGAATATGAAGCCAACATTTCAAGCTTCGAAACACAGGTAGCTTATTATTCGCTTTCAATGCGTAGTGTTTTTACAGTCTACTTTTTACAATACGTATCGCATTTTATCCTCCAACAAAACAATCAAATAGGTTGACTACAAAGGATTTTTTGTGACGTGCATTTCTTTAATCCCCACATAACGTAAAATAATCGATAATTACTTTTAAATTCATGGGGTTTGGCTTTTAATACTGCTCTTAAGCTAGAAGGAATTTAAACCGGATTTTTTTTTTTAATTTTGTCTTTAAGAATCGATGAGTGCGGTAATAGGCTGAGAAAGGAAGATTTGGGTGCCAGCTTAAGCGTTATGGATGAATGGCTGGAATGGGATGTTGAGTGGAGGAAGGGCGGGATATCCAACACCAGGTGCAACCATTGATTTTTCCTCGTTGCAACTAACTGTAGACATGAAGTTTAGAAAAGAATCCGGTTTTCTGGACTGTTCGTCGACTGTTCATTCTTCCGGAAGGAGCAGGCCACCTTGATTTGAATTTTTTTGCTAAGCGCAAAACGTTAATAAAGTCAAAGAAATCAAGAACGGTGACAGTGACATTTTTAAGAACCGTTAAGAAGCTAACAATCGCTTTAACAATCACTTTGAACTTCCAAAGTGGTCGGCAACAATAATACCTCTGTAAATGAAAACCAAGCACTAATGGGGCTTTGTCGGTGATTTATTTCCGCCTCTCCAAGACAAAAAAAATTACAAAGGCAGCATGAACATAAACATGACCATGGAAGAATATAAACCAATTTATCGTAAGAAAGAGGGCTACTTAGAAAGGGGGGGATCATTAACGTTGGGGGTTGGGGAGGGTGAGATTTGAGTCACAGGATGCGCTGATTGAGTGAGCGAAGTGAACGAAAATTAGAATTGTAAGACTCGTATCATGACTGTCACTATGTATAACAGACCAAAAGATTTTCAAAGGAATTTTATATGACGCCTCTAAGCATAACCAGACCAAAAGGTTTTCAAAGAAAACCCTTTGGCAAAAAAGGTTAGACTTGGCAAAAAAGTTAGACTTGACCATATTAAGTTTTAAAATAGTGCATACCATCCCCCGTGCGTAGAACGGACTTACAATGATTTGAGCGAGCGTAGGGGATGCGTTGATTGAATGAGAAGCGAACGAAAATCGGCGTTTGTTAGCCAGTGTGCTCAAAAATTCTATTGAAGAAACTTAATTCGGTGAAATATGGACATACAAATGAATGACTAAACCGTACCAGTGTTGCAAGCGGTGCATCCAACACCAGCTAGCACGGGCTTCCTCGAGATAAGAATATAATGTAAACCTTATTGAAATATGGTATGAATATTTTTGTTTCATGGTTAATTTGTCACAAGACTTACAGGATGAGTTTTAGAGTAAGAGTCTATATTTCAAGAAAGTGAAACTCCTTTCTTCCTTCTTAATTCAAGGATTTAGTTAATGACTTTGTAAACAACGTGAACTTGTATTACTTCCAAAACGTGTGCGACATAACCATCGTTAGAGCGTCAAATGCGACATCACGCCCTCGACTAAGCAGTCACTTTTCAGGAATAGGAGTCTTCTGTCATGGATCGCTTTCACCTCACTTGGTTCGGGGGGGGGGGGGAAGCATGTCCTCACGGAAATCAACACTCAAGAGCCTTACATGCACGATTAATGACATCATCATCAACTAGGGTAGCTTGGAGGGAAAACGGGAAGGAGCGCGTGTTGTAACTACGGTTGCTCGTTGGCACACACAATATTTTTTTTTTACTCGCACAAAACTTTCATGAAACTTTCAACATTAGGTAAGACACACTACAACAGCACCCGCGCCAGTGACCATCTTGTTCTGGTTTCATACAAGTTTTATGTTTGAAAAAAATTGTTGTGCGTCTCAACGAGCCACCGTATATTGCGATCACGCAGCTTAAAAATAGCCGGCAAAAAACACACTGAGCAGAGGCGAATTTCGTAATTATATACATTCACAATCCCGAAGTCCATAACCATTTGTTCCAGGAAGGAAAAAACTTAAAGAATATTTTGCGATTATCAATAAATTTCATCTTAATAAATATACTCGGTCGACTCCCCACACGCCGTCTCTATAATTTATTCATCCGTGAATTCCCTTAATGTGAATTGTGTTAGCTAATGTTTACCAAATGCGGTTTGTAAAAATGCCGCGGATTGTTGGGGCAGTTTGCAACGGCGCGATGTCTACTTACTTGGATTTTTTAATTCTACTGTGGGCCGGCTTGAACTCCGGTTACCTGTACCATGTTATCTATGATTCTGCGGTGCTTGATCGGACGGTGTCTGTGTAATCATGTGACGTACGCAGCCTTAAAGCAGTGTGTGCTACCACCCATTTTGAGTGCTACCACCCCTGCTTTCGCAATGATTCTGCCCATCTCACGTTCAGGATTCCGACACGTTTTCCATTCCTAATTTCCACAATTCCGAGTTTTCCAGGTGCATCCCACGGCAGTTTCCAGTGTTTACCAGTTTCCAGTTTACCCTTTACCATATCTCTCCACCGTTAGAGGACTACCGCATAAAATTTGCACTTAAAGGTACATTCCTCCCAGTTTGTTTTCCTGTCTGGCTCATATTTGCAAAATTACTTCAGACCCGTGTAATGTTGCTAAGGAATTCAATTTCCTGTTTTTTTTCCTCGTGAAAGACGGTTTGGTTTCATTCACTCTTACCTGTGGAAATGTTGCAAAAGATACTTTGCGCAGGATGACCGAATATAGGGAGAAGGTATGTCCTTTTAAGCAAACTAATAACAACAATAATATTTAATGTATAATGAGAAACACATTTTACGTTTTTTTTTACAGTAAGGGAAAAAAACTGTCATGGGCAAGGAATGAAGATGGGCCCAACACATTAATAAGATGTGTAAAAAGAAAAATTCAAGTCAAAATGCCTCAACTCATCAGGGCAGGCAAATGCAATATACAAACTGACAAGTCATCATGCGAGAAGTCCATTATATTTCATGAAGCCATTTTTAATCACATCTCGATTTACACGACAAGGGCCCAAACAAAGATGGCTGTAAATTTCACAAATGAACCACACAGTTTGAAAAAAAAATTTGTTTATTCGGTTCTTTATAGTAGCACCTTGGGTTTATAGATTGAGACGAGTTACGGTCAGTGGTAATTTGCGGCTCTTTAAAGGTCAGGCTAATAGTGTATTTAAATCCTACTGGATGGCGCCGCCATCATTTTTGGATACCAAATAATGTAGGCCATACGCAAACGACGTCACGTAAATTTTGCCATGTTTTGGCTCCATTCCCCATCTCTCTTTGACACAACCTTTGCAACTCCTCCCCCAAGAAAATGATGGCACACAAACGTCGAAAACCCCCCCCCCCTTCGTTACCGATAAAGCGGGTAACATTTTGTGATAAACCAGCGTTTGATTCGTAAAATTCGTGAAAATTTTCCGAATTGATCTAACGTCTTTTTTTTGGGCTCATTATGAGACTTCACAAATTCACTGACCCTCGTCCGAAACCGTTACCCTGCGAATCCATCCGTCTTGTGTGACGTCAATTTCGTGTACGTTCCTATAGCTCCTTAAGCCATGAAGGCAGAAAAATTTCGCGTGTTGAACTGTTGGCACCCTCCAGACGCCATCTGTGAACTAAAATTTTGGCCCCTGATACCAAAAGGGATATACAGAACCAAAATCATCCCAATCTAAACATTGATGGTAGCATTGGAGCTTAATTTTGATTTTCTCTAGAACGAGTATTAATCACTTAAAGTGGAAAATGACCTAGGACACATCGTCCTACAACGAATTTTTTTCTTCATACGTTCCCCTTCAATTTCATGTTTTCTTGGTCGGACAGGCCTGGGTCACCCACAGGACACAAGTTACACAAGCGATAAACAGAATCTAGCGACGTTCGTCAATGAACTGGAGTTGGGTTTCTGGCAAAGATTGGTTTACATGAATAGCAAAGTTGGAGAGTGAGGAATGTGAGTGGGAGGAGAGGGAGGAAAGAACAACCTCCAGCGCGAAGACATCGATTTTCTTCTAGACTTGACTTTCCATTGGAATTCCACCTTAAGGGATTGAGAAGAAAGAAGGGTTTCGTAGCGCGCGTTAAAGTGTGCATTTAAAGACCCTGGAAGAAGCTAAAGGATTACAGGAATGTAAGAGGGATTTGTAGATGATTACGGTTTTAGCTGGAAGTCATTGGCATTAATTAATCCTTTGGTGTGGCAACTGTTTTTTTAGGAAAGCATGGTGAAGGAATTGCGTTTATTTTGTGTAAAGTTGTGGTTTAAGAGTGGCTGTATAGGGCTGGTGTTTAACACATTAACTCTTTTAGCGTCCACGACATTTCACCGACGCCCATATCACCGACACCCGTATCACCTACAGCCATTTCACTGATAACCCTTTTACCAGACAACATTTCACCGATATGGACGTTTCACAGACAACCGTTTCATCGACAGAATAGTTCATAACAAGTTTAAATTTAATATGTAAAATTAATTAAAACGTGTTTACAGCGTGTTGTACTTCGAAGTTTGCAGGATCGGAAATGTGGTTGTGTGTTCTGTTGACCTTTGCAGCAGATGTTGATTAACCCTCTAAAGTTGTTGCTCTTCCCTTCCACTCACCGTCTTGTTTGGCTCATTTCATATCTCCAGTGTTAACGATTATTTCGGCTTTTGTTTTTACCATGACGTATTCATCAACCCGAATCTTTTATCTTGCCTTTCTCATTGTCCATATCTTCACACACTTGGTCTGCCATGTTAAAAAATTATTCGTAAAAACCGTACCGCACCGATACAGTTATAACCAGACAATGGAAAATGTTGCAAGCGTAGATGTTATTGGAGGATACTGATTATGGATCGGTCATTATTTTTGCCCCCCCCCCGGGGGATGGGGGGGGGGGGGAGTACGAAGGTAATAAAAATGCGACCACCAAATGTTCGATGACCCTTCCAAGAAAGGGTCAAAAAAATTTATGACCCCTACCCCCCAATTCCTCCTCCTTCCCGCCCCATCTTTGCCCTTTTCTGTGGATGTCGTTTTAATGCCTTTAGGCGCTACGATTAACTTACATAAATAAATAAATAATGACCGGTCCCTTAGTTAATGTGACTTTTAATGCTAAAATAAAAGTTCAATAAGTCTTCGTCACCCTTCCTACAGATAACGTTCTTTCTGAGCCTCTTTAATTCTCCTCTTCAATACATGGTCTTGCGTCTCCTTTTTATTAGCCGTAGGATAGCATAAGTAAGTTAGTAAGGCAAAATGTTTCTTTGTCCTAATTAATTTTATCATCCTCGATTTTTCTTGTTGCTTGGTTATAATTTGCTTTTATTTGAAACAACATCCGGCTTGCTAGTTTGTCTCCGTTGGCCAGTCAAAAACATTTATCGGTAAATGGAGAGTTTGCTAGTTGGACCTGCTTGGTGATTCTTTCTTGTTGTATACTCGGTCATGACAGTTCCATAGCCAATTAGGGACCAGCCAAGCAATTAGAGGTCAGCCGAGCCTTTCATGTACTGGTCAGGCATCAGGGATGCTGCAGCAGAATGCCACACAGACAAGTTGGATTTAATTTGGCTTCATACCTAATGCAGTTAAAGACTCAGGCATCACCATGCTGCAGTGTTTTTAAAGAGTGGAGAAATGCAAAGAATCAAAACTATTTCCAATTTTTAACTTTTTATCAAGTAAAAGACATTAAGAGGTCGGAAGCCGTACGGGCTCCATTAGTGTTGAATAAATAAATTAAGATGCCAAACTGCCTTAGCGGAATTGACTCCAAGATTGAAACCTAAGAGCGAATTGGTACTGCTCATCCGTTCTAGCCTTTGCTGAAACAAAAATAACAACAACAAAAAATGTTTTTCCTTTAGTAAAAAAGTAGACTATAATAAAAGAGGATTCTTTTTTTTCTTATTAGTTTCTGTTTTTCTACCATTCCACTGAGCACCTTGTTTGTTGGCGGGGGTGGTATCACTACTATCTAAGTGGAGCACTTTCCGGTCAGTGCATGGTTTAGCATTGCAAACCATGCAGAAAACTTGGTGGCAGCATTTTTTATTCTGATATCAATACTTGTATTGGCTGAAACTTTACTTTTTTTTTTCACCCAAGTGGATTTTGCTTGTGATTTCACTTCTTTTAGGTTTTTTGTTATTTTTTGGCACACCTAAAGTTAGCCATGCAGTTAATACGAATTTTTTTATGACCGCAGTAAAACATTTTTGTTTACGTTTTTGCCACTGAATTTTTGTATACGTTTTTGACACCAGTTGCCTGTTGTTTCGCTTTTTTGTTTACTGTAACCCTGCTACATATTAATTAAACGTACTTTCAAATGTATACACTACGTCCCCTACTGCTTTCACAAAAACCTAAAAAGTGCATTTCTTATAAACGCAGTAGGTTACCCTTAAGATACTACCGTAAACAATGAACGGTGAGTCAGCTGTATACGAACAGTATTCTTGTCGCTCTGGCGTAATAAGCTGTGCCGTTATTGAAGAAACTTGGAAACTACGAAAATTGAGGAAACTTAATTTGGAGCTCACGTTCGTTTTATGTGTCCTCACGGCAACAGATTAATTGTGTTAGTTTCTTGTTGACAAGCCCATCGTGTTGTTATTGTTTGAAGCAACACTAAATCTAAACGATAAATTAAACAAACACCCGATTAATTGTAAACGTCGAAAGCCCAGTAAACAACAAATTGGTTGTGTGGGCATAATTCTTGTCGAGAGTTGAAGATTAGGGACATCGTAAGAGGACTATGTTGACCACAAAATTACTCAAGCTTTTAAGAAGCGGTAATGAGCAAATATTGTATTAGACATGCTTGGAGTTTGTTTACCTTAGAAGTTTTACCTACGCGTCTGGCATCGCCGAATTATTGCACTGCAGCCAAAAGAAACGCCCAGGTTATTGATTTGAAATTCAGTCCGATGATATTTTTTCACTCCAAATGCTTTGGAAGGTTTGAAGATTTAAAACTTCAATACAAGTCGTTTCTTAGAGGTGGATATTGGGAAAAATATTGAACGGGACCCCTTTTTTGGATAAGGGGAGGGTGTTAATTGTATATTTCGAACATGCTAGAAAAATTGATTGTTTTAATAATAAATAATAATAAGAAAAGTTTGTTGCAAACGCAACCAGAGTGGCAAGGACCTGGTGTTAGCTAACTGCCACCCAATGTTAAAACAAAAAAAAAAAATAAAAATAAAAATTTACAAAAGGTTAAGCGTTTAAAAGTATACGATGAAGACGCTGGCTCGGCTGCAAAGGAAGGGTGATGAAATTGGGCTGGGGTCACGAATGCCTTACCACCTTGGTTAGACCTGCCAGGGACACAATGGTCCCCGATGGCATCGCCAAACGTGATGGACAAATGGAGGGGGTGGGGAAAGCCGGGTAGCAATGTCATTGTTACTTAAAAAATTAAAAAAATTAATGTATCCTAGTTTAAAGCTTGGCCAAATTTGTCAATTTAAAAAAATATAATAATAAAAGTACGTCTGCAGCCAATTTATGCTCGTGTAGAGAAAACTTGAATTTTTGAGTTTAAGAAACATTTTAAAAGCAGAAAAAAAGTCTAATAAGATCAAGGCAAACCCTGGGTTTCGAACCGGGAAACTTGCGTTCATAGCAAGCCGAAAAAATGCCCAGAATGGGACGGAATAGATCCCATAGTTCCTGAAGGACTCTCAGCTATTGACCGGTACTTATATAAGGAAGTGTGTGACAGCAGCAGTTGTTGATGTTTTCGTTTTTATTTACTTATAATTCCAGTAATTTTTGCAATTTTGTATTGAATCGAAATCAACAGGCCTTGAATTTGTGACATCTAGTGGTTGATTTTTAAAGCTGACTCTATCCTAATATTTAAACACAGTATGACAGGAATAAAGGGGTTTAGGCTACGTTATTTCGTTTGCTAATTTGATATAGGCTACCTGATAGTATAGACCTGATTCCACTTGACTAATTACCGGTTAGTAAACAGTAGTTTGGTCCTCAAGAAAAAAGGACTCATGTGAGTTGGCCCTAGCGTGTCATGCAAAAAGCTAGAGAGGAGTCGAATATATGTTGCACTATGTTCATTACATCAAATTACGTACGACTGTCATCCACATTCATCCTGACATTTTCACATGGAATAAACCTCTTCTTTTTGGACTAAACAACGTGGTGAGTCTTTCCGTCTTGGACGTCCATGCTAGGAAAAACTATAGCCGTTTATTAAAGACGACTCAAACCCAAGGCCTTTACTTGGTGAGGATGTGACAGTGAGGTACTGTTCTTAGCAACTTAGAGTCACCAAGACCGTAACGGATCGCAAGCCACACTCTTGCTACCGTCCTCTCCACGTCGTTGGAATATTTAGGTGGAGACTCCCAAATCTCTCCACAGTTCATCCCTCATAACATCTCTGTAATGTGTGGTGCAGTGGCAACCCGGACCACTGCACTGTGACTGAGGTTGGCGCCAATGACCAAGTTGTCGACGCGCCATTAAGCCTCAATCCCCCCCCCCCCCTCAGCCGTTCTATCTTGCAGTGTTGGGAGGTCAAATCGATTTAGACGTTTTCGTATGTATGATATCTAAGTCCTGTCTCACTGTCTTAAATTTTGTAAATTTTTAGGAAAAACAAATAGCTTTTAAGTAAATAGGGGCATTTTTCTGGGAAGGGGTGGCTTTTTTCCTGGGGGCATTTTCGTTTCTGGGGACGTTTGGTTAGATGCATTTTTTCGGATACCAAAGCATTACAAGGAATAAATGACAAGGCAAGGCAAACGAAGCAAGCATTCTGCATTAAAGACTGGCCTTGTGAGGATAAAGAACACTAATCTAAGAAAGAAAGAAAAGACAGCTGCCCCGACTGGGACTCCAACCCAGGACTGTTCGCATACTAGCTGCTCATTCTAACCACTGCGCTACCGGGGTGGATCCTAACTGCAGGTTCCAACCGAGCTCAGTAGCTGTTCAATCTTTCTCAATGGTGAGCTAGAGGCTACGAATACACAAGGAGGGAAAGCAATTTGCTTCTTGGCTCCACACTATTAATAATGCGAGCATTAATAAAGAATATATCACAAGGTAAATGGGTAACAAAGCAAACACTCTGTCTATATTATATTTGGGTATCACCCTATTACGTATGCGTCCCTCTATCACTGATTCATCATTATTGTTAATTACTTGTTCGATCTTTCCTTCGTGTCATTAATCGCTTTAATAGCTCGTGGTTTGATCGATACTGTAATTAACAAAGTTCGAAGTTTTAAATGGTAGATTTAAATGGATTTCTAATAGTTTAGAGATTGGCATAACCGATGACGTAATTACAGTTTGTGGTCATGATGGCTGAACAGTGGCAGAGGTCAATCAATGTATAGCTGATTGAAGAAACTGAACTAGTCGATAAATGGGAAGGGAACCGCGGAAAAGTCATTGGCAGAGCGGATAGAGTAAAAAACTACCAGGTTCTTGCTGCAGTTGTGGGACATATTAAGGACAATACATTGCACTCCCTCTCCCTCCCCACCATGATTGGGGATTTTCCGGTTCAAATTCCTGAATTTGCTCCATCTCTCCCTATGTCTTTCTGCTTCCAAAGAGTCCAGTTAAGGTTCAAAATTGAGCCGGTTCAGCTACACGAGCATTACTTTCCTTTAGATGACCTAAAGCTCACCAATAAATATTGAATCTGATGCAAGCAAAATTCAAGAAAATGATATATCCGTATAGTTCCTTCTTACTGTTGCACGTAGTGTAAGATGAGAGCGTATGCTGTATGAACCTGTGGATTGACTGCAGCAACGGTATTTAGATCTCCGTTTATGACGAAAGCTTTGACTTGTTTCTTTGAAAATAATTGCTAAACTGGCAAGCAAGGGTACGCACGTAGCAGTCGGAATCATTCAAAATGCAACAAACTACAACTTTTAAAAAGGAGTTGACCTTCGGTGAGTGTAGCGGCAGGAAGAGAAATTTCAGCCAGATGGAATTACGTACACAATCTTCCATGACGAGTATAGCTGATGCTGTCACTGTGATGCTCGCGCTTGTGCTCGTGCTCGATGGCCAGCGACCGACGGATTTAAGCCTATAGACTATAAGTTCTTGGGCTTAAAAAACCAAGGAAACTAACATAACAGCTTATTACATTTAATCTACTAGTTGCCTCAGCAACAAGCGCAATATTAGGCAGAACCCATCTTGTCTAACTGAAGCGTGCAGCGTAACATTAGATTGCTCTGGCGGATTTTTCGACAACGCTGCGGAAATGAAGCTTCATTAACTTCAGCCGAAAACCAAATAAACGCGAAAGTGACCTGGCAAGCAGTGTCATTGTGTATGGCTGGGGGGGGGGGGGGGGGGGCCGCAGAGAAGACGAAAATGTGACCACCAAACTCTCGATGGCCTCTAAGGTCTTGAAAAATACTTGTCACCCCTAAATCTAAGTCCAAAATAATCTGAGCCCCGCCCCTCCCCAAAAAAGTAAGCCTTTCTTATTAAATTTTCTGTTGAGACTGCTTGTAGATGATTTCCTGTAGGCAAGGTAAACAAGTTAGCAGTCTGCAACAACAAAATACCAGTTGTAAGGCAAACATGCATCGTTTTTTATGAAAGGACAAAGACGTTTTCTAATTTAAGTCTTTTTTGCATCTATGTTCATACAGTACGATATGATGAACGCATAGTTTCCTCTATGTTCATATCCACAACACCTGAAAGACAAAAATCCAGAAAGACAAAAACCTGGAAAGAAAAGACTCAGAAAGACAAAAACCCAGAGAAAGACAAAAACCTAGGAAGACAACAATCAAGGATGCAGGCTTTTCTAAGGAGTTTATTGAAAAACTTCAACAATCTAGTTCTTATACTAGGAACTGCAAAACCTTGAAAAGAGTTTTATCGAAGAGTTCTGGTGATTTCTTCCTCCCTACCCCCTTCAGAAGCTGAGACGTTTTTAGAATTTTCAACTGCTGAAAGTGTCATTTTTATATATCAAGGCAAAAATTTATATTTCCTCCAGTTGTTAGTGGTTTTTGTTGTGACTTCCCACCTGACGGGGCCTAAAATGTTTATGACGCCCCCACCTCGAAAGGGCCTGGAAAATCCATAACCTGCCCCAAATTTTGCCCCCCTCCCACCTTCAACGATAAATGATGCTGGCCCCTAAGCCTCAAATGTGTGGAAAAAATTAATATGGATCATCCGTTATGTTTGCATTTAGTGACCCTTCCCCCATAGCTTCAAATGAAAATATAACGTGATAGCAAGCTGCTTTAGTAAATTCGGCTGCTGGGAATGGCTGCAATGGCAGTCGGCTGCTGGCTTATATTGGCAATGTAAAGAATAGAAAATATTATTTTTCGGGAAATGTAGGTCTAGAACTGACCTCTTACAAGTGTTACTCTTGTTACTTCCCAATTGGAAGACATCCAAGGAATCTCGCATTTGGCGACCAATTTGGAACTCACGGAATGTTTGATATTAGCACATTGATTTCAAGTTAGTAAGCCAAATTTTGGTGCCGTTCTTGTGGCATCGTCCAGGGGGCTCATGCCAATTTCGGCCGTGATCTTACCAAGTGTTAGTTTAGCACGGTACGAGTCCTGACCCCAATCTGATAGCGTCACACTGTATAACAAAGGAGTGCAGTCAAGGCAGATGTATACCAGTAGAGATAACTTGCGGAAACTAATTTATTATACAAGGTCTATCTGAATGGTCTGTACAAACTTTGACGGTTAGTTCCAGGGACCTAGACGAGCATAAAATGGCCTCTAAACATGGGATCACAAACGCTTGCTTCTGCAGTTATGATGGTTCAAAGTCGGCCTGAAACAGCTGGAGGAAATCACGTCATATCACATTTTTTTTCTGAAGCTACCGTGATTCCCTTAACCTTTCTCTGCAGCCATGCATAAATAATGATGACAATCAAATGTAAGCCCGTTTTCGACTCCCCTCCTCCTTGTCGCATTCTGTCACAATATCCCCCTACTTCTCCCCCCCCCCCCCCCCTCCTCCCACCGCCATTACAGGACGATGTCATACCGTCATAATTCCAGGAGCAAGAGTTTCTAACTCCATGATCATAAAGCATTTTCTGCTTGTTGAGCTCCCTGGAACCTCCGAAATTTGTGCAGCCCATTCAGATACACCCCATGCTTTGCTTTTAAAAGATTTTAACCAATTCTGAATGAACAAATACTGTTTGGCATCACGAGAAATGGGAAATTTCACTTTCATGCATGGGTTTTTGCATGATATGTACACGCAAAAAAAATGTCATTCACATGCATAATAAACCATCAAATCCATATTTACTACTGAGAGACAACTCAGTTTCATTTCTCAGGGACAAATGTTTACTTGCACCATGTCGATAAGCTAACTAGAAAATGCAGAAGACTTCTTTGCTTCGTTACGGCCTGAAAATAATGTTTCGACCATTAGAATATTTTAGCAAACAATTATAGGCTATCCACTAGGAGATAATGTACAGTAACAGACTAACAGAAAAAAATGGGGGATTGGATTAGAGCAGGTAACGTTTTTGGCACGATGTACTAAGACACTGTCATACTTCTCGTTTCGAGACACTGTATCTAAAGCTTCGAAAACTCTCTCTTAAGATTCATCCTTTTAATATTCTCTTCCTATTTAGCTTCAACTTCTTCTTGTCTTTTTTTTATTCATAAGTCTAATGTTCATGTTTAAACTTCATCTTCCTGACGTTAAGCAGCTTCTTTGTGTCAGACAGTCTGGCGTTTAAGCCCAAAAAAAACGACAGAAGTAGGTTTGCGTCTTTTTTATTCAGTTTCTAATTGCTTACGCCTCATTCTTGTTTAACGTGACGTCACATAGTCTTAATTGAGCTCAAATTTACGTCACGTTAATCGTAAAGTGGGCCTGCTATAGAACCATGCTTCTGCAGCCAACTCCTCCTTCTGTCCGCACATCCGTTTTATACCTTATGCCGTAAAGACACAAACTCACACCCTGAAGATACAGATTTATGCCCTAAATCTTCTGCCTGCTGGTGAAGGGGGAAGGGAATAGGCACGATTTAATTACTGAACTGGTTATTTTGTCTTAGGTCCATCAGGGGAACTGCCTGATATTTGCTGTTAGACTGGTCCTATAATAGGCACGAGGCCGAAAAACTAAGACAAGCTTTGTGAACTAAATCAGCTGAGTAAGCGAACTCGCGGGCTCCAAAATCAAGAGAATGCTCCCTCGAATCCAGCCACTGACCAATACACATGAGACTAATAAATCAAAAAATAAAAGCGGCTGGGCTAAGAATCTACCCGAAACCTTTTCTGGATGGAGCCCGTGCTGTGCACGGTGTTGTTGAATGCACCCTTGGTTAGGTTAGGTTAGGTTAGGTTAGGTTCATTTTCCGCCAGGGAAAGGGTGACAGACTGATAGTTGCCCTGCTCGTCACTCCCAAAATGTATGCTACCTCCCCTTCCTCCCCCCCCCCTCTGTAATGTGTGGTGCAGTGGCAGCCGGACCAATGCACTGTGACAGGTTGGCGCTAATGATCTTGCTGTCGACGTGCCGTTAAGCCTTAATCCCCCAATCCCTGATATTTTGTACTAATGTTTTCCGCCGGGGAGGTGGTACAGTTGCCCTGACCCTGCCCCCTTCGATGAATGATCTGAACCTCCTTCCCTCCCGGTTGCTCTTCCCACTAAGCAGCCTCACCTCACACCGGTTGTTTATTTTTACACATCCCAGAACATGCAGATAAGCTGCATTCTCGTAGCATAGGCTCAGTTGGCCTTCCTACTTTCACTATAGGTTTCCCATAGGTACAGTTGATGGCACCATTGAAAATCCAGCAGATGGCACCAAGGAAGAAACGCTATTTGGTAGGCCAAGAAGCGCTCATAAGATTTTTTCCTGGTTACAAAATTGCTTCCGGTTCAGGCCTTAGGCAAACAAAGAAGGCGGCCATGCTGTGGGAAGCAACGTCATCAAACCGACCATGGAAGGAACTGATGGTCGAATCAGTTCCCCAATCGCGCCTATAAAGTACGATTCTTGGATTCCTGGGAAAACGATAACTAATGAAAAAAAAAAAAGACTTCTCGTTACTTTAGTTTGTTTCCTTACTAAAGTAAATGCCTTTTTTCGTTGTTTGATGATCATTTTGTTGTTGCCGTTTTGACATTTTGTAACCGTCTATCACATCTTTGAGATGCCCTTCAGGGTTGATGACGTCACACCACGGCTCGAAAATAGCCAATCGCAGCTAATCACCGCAACTGAACCCGTCCAGAACGTTGTTAACTATATTGTTAGTGAATGTAATACAGATTGTTGCTTTTTTATGCTTCCAATTCTGAAATACAATTTCCACTTTATAAAGCGTCACTTTCTTGCTTAAGCCTCACCTTCCTACTGAATCCTCAAGTTCCTACTTAAAATCTATCCCCTTTAAGCTTTGTCTTCCTCCTTAAAGCCTCAACTTTATCGTAAAGCCTTATCTTCCTCCGATCTTGCCACCACTTTAACCAAATATTCGCTGTAGACGTGCTAATAGAAACACAATTTTTTTCCTTCATTTTAGCAAAAAACGCTTGTCGTTCGAGTAGCAATGTTTTGACAACTGGTTCATTGCTAATATGTTCACTGCATCGCTAATTAGCTGACAAAAGCTCGAAGCCGAACCGCATGAATAAACCAAACTGCTAATGTGAGAAAATTGCTGCCATATAAACAGGAACATTAAAGTGGTACAATTTTATCACAGTAGAATGTTATTTGAAATGAAGGAACATTTTTCAACGTGTGGTATTCACGCCATCCTTCCCCCAGTAGGTAGGGTACGCACTTCACCGTATAACCTGTGTTCATTAATAGTGCGACACAACGCCGCAATTAGGGGTGGTGCAAGGCACCCAGGGGCCTAAAATTTACCAGTTGGGGCCCAAACTAGACAAACTTCACTAAATGTTGGTTGGGGTTGGGAGTTACTTTGTCCCTAAATTTGTTTACTTGTTGAGGAGGGGCCCAACATTTTATCCTTGCACCCCTCCTTGGAAAAAGCTAGCTGCGGCACAGTGCAACATACCTGTCTTGTGACGTTACACCTTGTCAGTTAAACCTAGCTGAGCCTGTTTCCATTGTTTAAGACGTAGCTCCACAAGAGTGGACTACCGGATTTTAGCCTTCAGCCCATTCGGCATTAGCTGTGATGTAATCCACCTAAAAAACCTCACACAAAGGGACTACTGAATGCTTTTGATTCTTCACAAAAATCTGCCCGTTACTGCTAATCATGTAAGAGTAAAGATAGAAAAAAATTCGAATGTGATACACTGAGGGGAACTATGCCACGATGTACCGTAATATCGCGACATCAGAAAAAAAACTTGTTCAGCTAACAGATATTAACTAATAAAAAAAAATATAAATATTGCCCCGACTTCTTCACCGCACCAAACAAAGGTCTTCTGATCCCTCACATAAAAATATATTTAATTACTCTTGCTAAGAAAGAAGTTCTGTTTCATTTTGTTGAGCACACCCTTCCCCCATCCATTTCGTTAACTTACGGTAATATAAGTAGTTCATTGCAACTAACTAGGTTGTCCCGTCAAGCCTTATGATTTTCAAAACTACAATTTTGATGGAACTTGAGGTTTGAGGTGAACTGTTTAAAAGAAGGCGAGACCCACAATCTTCGTTGATGGTTAACGGATTCTTGCAACATTATCGTTCAGACTATATACGATGCCACTTCCAAAACTAAATACTGAAGTACCATAAGGCCGCCTTTAAGCAACGACCCTTTGCATTCTCGCAGCTAGAATTTAATCACAATGGCGAAGGTGTCGTTGCCAAGGTAGCAACACCTGAATGAGCTAAATATTACATCGTTTGAGTAATTGCTTGCAGTCATATATAATAAGTGATAATAAGATAAAGATTTCCCAATGAGGAAACAATTTCCCGAGTCGCTTCCAAACTCACATTACTGTCCCTTTTTGTTGCAAGCTGGCAGAATTATAACTGCCGCCATGTTGGAATTTCAGATGATTTCTATCTGCTAGCGAGAATACAGAGGCGAATTGTTGCATAAACGTGCTTAGTACCATTAGATGACATACAAATAGAACCAACATTAAACTATCGAACATTAATACCACATTTTACGAGAAAAAATTATTTTTGTCAATAAGTGAATGATGCGCGATGCTCAACATCGAAACCACGCGCTAAAAGTGCTAAAAAAATGGTAAGCCTATGTTAGGGTAGGGATTACTTCATTTAGGTAAAATGACCAGTTTTAAACCACTGAGCTCTATGTCGCTACGCTACTGACGACTGAATATTCCTCCCGTCTAAGTTGCCTGTGGAACCTAATCTTTTTGGTGACTGTGACCACTGGGCTTTACGAGCTCGGTGGGCTTTACGAGGGAACCAGTCAGCCAATACGAACATCGATTTTTATCAACGAAAACCGCGCCAAATTCAAGTCGTTCTCATGACGACTAGTTGACACGCCGACTACAAGGAGTACAGGTGTCGATCACCCAACTCTTTTCGAGGTTCTCACACCGCCCCCAGACAAAAGGAAGGACGTTGACGTAGACGTTGTGTGAAACGCTGGCCTCACCGGGGACCCTCCCAATTACCCCGTGGTAATCAGTTCTTACCAGCGCAGTGTGAAAGGCTGCCAGGCAATTTCGGCAAATATGGAATCTATTTTAGACAATATCCATCACTCTGCCTGTTTCTTGTTTCTAGTATGGGAAACCATTCAAGTGTATTTATGTAGACCTTTGACCTTTGCTCATGAAACATTGCTCCAGATCCAAGTTTCTCGGTTCTAATCCCTGGGTTTTCCCCACCTTTTACTAAACATCGGTATCTGATTCGTAAACTTGAGTTAAGTTTCAAAATTAAGCCGGTTTATAAAGCATTTGCTTTCTTTAATGATTTAATGCTCAACATTAAAAATAAAAATAAAAAATAAATGACTTTTTTTTTAAATAATAATAATAGGTTTATTAAGCAAACGACCCGAACTTCAGTATGCCGGATTCAGTATAAAAAGTATGGTAAAAGCACATGGTGCAAGGAAACACAAGAAAAATATTGTGTTTAAACAATGTAATAACAAGGTAGGAACTAAAAATGGTCCGCCTACACACTACAACTGATATTATCAAGAAACAAGCAGGGGGAAACGACTACCTAGTCGCAAGCGGTCTTCTACCACTTTCGCTTCATACTTCCGGTTTTTTTCATTCATTTTATCTAATTTTTATCTAATGGTCTTTGCTTTTTTTAATGGTTTTTGCCTGCTTTAATGATTTTTGCCGTTGTTTTAATGGTTGTTGCCTTTGTTCTAATGGTTTTTGCCTTTCTTATAATTGTTTTTGTCTTTATTTTAATCGTTTTTGCATTTGATCTAATGTTTTTTGCCACTGTTTTAATGGTTTTTGCTTTTGTTGTAATGATTTTTGCCACTGTTTTAATGGTTTTTGCCTTTGTTGTAATGCTTTTTCCCTATAAAAATAGAAAAGGTGGCTTAGGGGAGGGGCTCTTGCTCCAACGTGTGGGACTTTTGATAAAGGTCCAGCTGCAAATTAACTTGGAATTCTGATTGTCCTATGGTTCTGGTCTCACATTCAAGATATTGGGATGGGAATAAAGTATCGGTTTCCCGTATCTGTGACCAGCAAGAATATGACAAGACTTGGGCATTCTTGGCATGTAATCAATTTGGTACATGACAGCACACGGTGATGGGTAGCAGCAGCCCCTGTCATCGCTCCTTATGGACATCCACCGTCTTGACCGTTTCCTCCAGCCGTTAATTAGTGATGTCACGTA
>JAHWFP010174877.1:0-11428 GCA_023313725.1 Lithobius niger
TCCCCGGTAAAATGCTCCCCGGTAAAATGCTCCCCGGTAAAATGCTCGTCCGATTAATTGCTCGCCACATTTAAAAAAAAATTTAATTTTTTTTTTAACAGTTATTAGTTTTTTAACAGTAACTAGCGGAGTCGCTCGCTTCGCTCGCTCATTCCGCATGGTCTCGCTATGCTCGAGGAGCTTTCATGCTGCAACTCTTATGCTGATGACGGACATTCCATATCTAACACGATCAAGCAAATGATCAGAGTGCAGTACGTGTTTTTCTTAAGGGCCGGGGAATAATGAATTTATTGGAGCCATGGCCCATAGCCAAACGCCCTACAATAAAGCAACTTAACCCATAACAGCCGAGATACGACTTTATCCGTAGCGCTGTTTTCGCGCCGTTGCGCGCATGCGCGTTTTTGGAAGATTCCGGAAGTGACGTCACGCGGTAGCTGACATCGCTAGCTTCAAAATGGCGTATCGTTTGCATTTTTCGGCCGCTCCGTTTGGTTTTTATTCACGATTGAATGCCGCACTTTTTGCCATATGAAAAAGTTAAGCCTAACGCGACGTTCAGAGACATTTAGTGCTGCCGATTGCATAGTTTTTTAGTGAATTTCGCGGACGAAAGTAGTTTATTTTTACGGATAAGTGGTCGGTATATGCTGACCACGTTTTCAACAGGGGGCTGCCATGTCGTCATCTGATTCAGAGTTTGACGGGTTTACTTTTGAAGAAGCGGCCGAATCGCGTAAGCGCTATTTGACTTGTGTTGATGAACTGAATAATTCTGAAATCTCCGACATTTCTGATGGATCCGAGTTTGTTGAGGATGACAGTGATAGCGATTTTGCTCGTGACAATCCAGAAGTTGAAAGTGATAATTCTTATAGTTCAGGTGACAATTTTGAACCAACTGCTACTACAAGTAGAGATGGGCGTGGGAGAGGCCGCCGCGCACGTGGTGGAAATGTACGGCAGCCGCAACGTGATGTTGACGATGGTTGGAAAGACCAACTACTCCCTATTATGGGAGTTCGTTTTATTGGTCCCGATCAAGGTTGCACTACAAATATAGATAGCAAAATGCCTTTACATGTGTTCCAGATGTTTTTTACGGACAATTTATTGGCAAGAATTGTAGTTCTCACTAATAAAAATTACGCCACTCTCAAAGCCCAATTTCCCCAAAAACATGTCAGCCCATTTCCTCCTGCTGATATAGCAAGTTGAAAACTTGGATGGGCCTTATCATCGCGATGGGTTTGATACAAATAAAAGCTGATTTGCATTTATATTGGGCTACCACAGGAAAACTAACTAGGTTAGATTCATTTAGGAGAGTATTTCCTCGTGACAGGTTTAAGCAAATTTTGCGTTGTATTCACTTTGTTGATGAGGAGACGGCAGTGACAAACAAAAACGACCCAAACTTTAACAAATTCTACAAAATATCTGAACTTATGCAATTAGTGCCCAAATTTTGAGCTGCTTACAACCCAGATGTGCACGTTTCTTTAGGTGAAACCATTATAAAGGGTCAAGGTAGAATGCCTAATAAAGTTTATATGAAAAACAAGCCCCACAAATTTGGGTTAAAGGTTTATTCTCTTGCAGAAGCCGAGACTGGCTATACCCTAAATATAGAAATTTATGGAACCAAAGTAATGGAAGACCGAAACAAAAGTTGACACACAACATTCTTATGAGGTTACTGACACCTTACCTAGGATTTGGGTACAAACTGTTCAGACAATTACTACACAGGGGTTGAAGCAGCTGAAGACCTACTTCGTCACAAAACAGAATTGTTTGGAACTCTAAGATTCAATCGACGAGGCTTGCCGAAAAGCATTGTAAGCAAAAGAAAACCTGAAGTGAAGCAACTAAAAAGTGGAGAGTCATTATTTAGACTAAAAGACGACCTGTTGTGTGTGACGTGGCGAGACACTAGGCTCGTTTCTGTTTTGTCGACGCTGCCCATCGCAAATGAACAAGAGCAAGTGGGAAGGATGGTCAGGACGCAAGGACAGTGGGAAGAAAAACAATTCACCAGACCCACAATCATTGGAGAGTATAATCGGTATATGGGAGGGGTTGACTTGGCTGGTCGCAAAGTGATGACGTATAAATGACAGCAGAGAAGTTTGCGCTGGCCACACAAAGTCTTCTGGTGGTTCATGGACATAGCAGTGGTGAATGCTCAGATTTTGTACGGCAAAAGCAACTCGCCGAAACTTACAAGTCGTAACTTCCGGGAACGCCTGAGTGACCAGTTAGTAGCTGGAAACTCGTACATGAAACGTTTTTCACTCTCTGCACCAGTCAAAAATGAAAGACGGTTCAATCGAGCACTTGAGCATGCTCCACAAAAGCAAACCACGGCATCCACATGCAAAGTGCACCTCCAAAAAGTGCACTTGACCAAAAACGGCCAGGCTGTCACTACCAGAAGTGGGTAGGGCAGCGCAGACAAGCAGGGTAGCTTTGCACTCTTGAGTGGATGGGGAATTGAATACTGTGATCTGGTTGGAAGTGAATATTGGCAATGAGAAGAGCAAAGGGAATTGCCGTTTTTTGTGAATTGAGAGGCCTTAGGAACTGAGTTTTGAACTCACAACGTGAATAGGCCTATAAATTAAAACTACGATATTAGGTATTGCAACTATTGAAGGGGGGGGGGGGGAACGAAGTGTTTTGCGCAGAATACTTGTTTTTTGCTATGGAAAACAGATCTTTTTAATGAATTGCGTTGGGAATTGTTGGGTGGTCACCCTCGGCGATTTTCGTAGTAATATTTACAAACAAACAAAAAAAAGTGGCGTCCAGAAAAATTGCCGTTAAATATTTTTTTTAAGTCCGAGCACATGGTTGGGTTCAGGGGGCAAGTGTAAGTATCAAAAGAGTAAATAATTAACTTAGTGAAAAATGCTAGAACGCATTTAAAGTTAGGGCATTAACTTTGCAATGGCAGAACTTAGTTAACATGGAAGTGGGAAATTTTTCATATAATTGTGCGCGCTATAAACCAGATAAAAAATATCACATTCAACAAGTTCACATCTTATTTATGAGGTTAAGTACCTTTGCAAAGGAAGCCCCTCCTATTCCACAATTAATCTAAACTGTGTCGGCTTTATACCTAAAAATGGAAAAGAAATGATTACATTTGTACAAATTGGTTGGAGTTACGATGACCGGAAGTGTGTGCGTCGCGGCACAGTTTGGGGACTTTCCTTAGGCTTGTGGCTGAAGAACTAGAAGGAAATTTTGAATTCTGTTTTCGCAGAATGAAAGTTCAAATTCGTGGCTATTAAGAAATTCTATGATGGGCCATTTCTGTTCGTAACTCCTGAAAGTTTCCCGGAGGTTTTTTGACAGCTGGAGTCCCGGTATCCGGCCAAAAAGCCCTTACAGGCCCCCACCCAGAGGATTCCATTTGGGGTTCAAGGGAACTCAGAGTGGAAACTAAAACAGAAAAGGTCAGTGCACACAATACATGCCACTATCAAGACTGCCAAGCCATGTAAAGTAATTCAAGAGCAAGAGTTAAGCATTACCTCGGCTTTTATCAGGCCAATGGGATGGTATCCTATCCCCGGATCCACAAGAGAAAATTAAAACACTTTTTACAAAAATAAACTTCGCCGATTTGTATTTTTTGGGGGACCCACGTTTTTGTGGCTTAGAACAATTTATGTAAAATTCAGAGTTACAAAGTTAAAAGAAACACTGTTTCTGCAACCATTAGCTAAATGCTGTCCTCGCTGCTTCATGCAGGAAAATCGCACAAGCATTCAGAAAATGGGGCAAAAGTCATTAAAAAAAATTGGAACAACACTAGGTTTGACTGAATGTACAAGGTTAATTTTTTTGTACGAATTAACAGATAAATGAGGCCATCTATTGCTCTGGTAATATGCCCCATATCTGGTCTGCCTCTGCTCAAGTCTAGCCTTTTTTTTTTATCCCGGAAGGCTGCGATCAAAACCGCCAGACGCGTTACAATAAACCTAGACTGCGTTAGTTGTTAGAAAATTGAACACAATTTGGGGACGCATAAAATGACCAGCTCTATTCACTGTTAAAACATACCACTATAGAATGGTTTGAGGTTACCAGACAACTTGGTTTACAAGAGAATTTTTTGACATCGAAGGGTTTTGAGATAGGACCCATAACTTAAACACAACAATACAACACTGGGAGGTTTTGTGGATAAAAACCAACAACCTTTTATCGACAGTTAACCTTTTTCGCAGAAGGGTAGACAGACGGCTGTTTTTAAAGAAAGCCATTTCGTAGAAAACTTAAAGAAGAGCCAACCGGGGACAGATTGCAACTCTCGTAGAATACTCCTAATGAATATTTGGTATGTGTCGTTAAAATCTCTTAATATCCTTTCACGAAGGAAGGCGTTGATAATAACAGGGAGAATAAAATCATTGGCACTTAAAATTTAGGTGAGAAGTTTCGAAACGGGAAAAGCTGAAAGTTCCGTTGGTAGTGGTTGCACTTTCAACATACCACAAAAAAATTTAAAAATAAGAACATGTTTCGAAAATAAATAAATGGTTCTCAGCAGAATTTTACACTGAAAACGAAGTATTTAATAATACAATCTAAACAAAATACCGACTCAAAGTGTCAGCGTTCAATTGATACTTTCCAGGTTTGTAACGAACTGTATAGTCGTAGTCTTGGAGGATAAGGCTTCACTTAAGCAATCTGGGTTTTTTTCCAGACTGTTGCTTGAGCCAATGTAACGGGTTATGATCTGATTCAATGATAAATTTTGTCTCATAAATGTAAGGCTGTAATTTAGCAACTGACCAGATCAAACACGCACATTCTTTTTCTGTAGTCCCATAGGTCTGTTCTCTAGCTGTCAGCTTTCTAGGCACATAGAGACAGGGGTGTTCATCTTGTCCAAATTCTTGAGATAATATGCAACCCATACCTCTCTCAGTACAATTACATTGCAAAATGAAGGTTTGATTGAAGTCGGGGGCTCTTAGGACAGGAAATGTCACTAGATCGTTTTTCAAAGTATCAAAAGCATGCTGCTTCGATTCGTCCCAGGTTACTGGGTCTGGTGAATCCTTTAAGGAGTCTGTCAGACAAGCACAAATTTCTGAATACTGAGGGATGTAGCGCTGGTAATAGCCTACTAGGCCTAGAAAGGAACGGACATCTTTCTTGGTCTGTGGTCGTGCAAACTTCTGCACTGCAAGGACTTTTACCTCAGAGGGGGAACATGATCCATTTCCCACCTTGTGACCTAAGAAGGTAGCCTTGTGACAAGCGACCTGTGACTTTCCTGCGTTAACAGTGAGCCCGGCCTTCTTGACAGCAAGGAGAAACAGAAGAACATTATCGAGATGCTGTGGCCACGTTTCGGCCCCCACAGCAGTGTCGTCTTGGAAGGGTTTCACAAACTCTTCCATTGCACGAGTGACATTGTCCATTAGCTTTGGGAAGCAAAATGGTGCATTTTTCATCCCCATGTTCATCATGAGGGGAGCAAACTTCCCAATGGGAGTTGTGATAGTGGCAGCTAAAGAAGCTTGTGGCGTCAAGCGCACTTGCCAAAATCCACAATTTCAATTGAAGATGGAAATAAATTTCCACTTGGCTGCTCTCTCAATGCACTCTTCGATGTATGGAATTGGGTAATCTTTAGTTACCGTTTTGTTTAATTCCCTGTAGTCAGCTACGGGACGTGGGCTGGCGTCCTCCTTTTGCACAATGATCATTGGAGATCCATGAAGAGAATCAGTTTGAACAATCAAGCCCAAATCAAGCATACGCCTGATTTCAGTTAAAATTAAATCCCTCTCAAATTTCACATGGCGATAGTATTTGCAGGGCTTAACTTGGGTATCTACAAGTTCAACGTCATGAGTAATAAGGTCGGTACGACCCGGCAGAGTGGAGAAAACACCGTCCACTTTTTTAAAGATTTGTAATAAATCGTTTTTCTGTGATTCGGACAAATCACCAGTCTTTTTAAAAAGACCCGTTGCCTCCTGGGCTGTAAGGTGACCATCTCCAGGCTGACCGGCCCACACATGGTTAGAGGGATTGTATTCCCTTTCGTCACCGTAGGAATGGTTACAGGCCCGTTTCCTAGGCAGATAGGGTTTAAGAAGATTTATATGATACAGTTTCTTTCTTCAAACCAAAAGACTTCTTGATTAGATAGTTTGTGTCAGAAAGGCATTTCAATACTTCACATGGGCCAACCCAATAAATTTCTAGTTTATTGGCATGAGCAGGTTTAAGGACTAACACCTTATCCCCTTCATTGTACTTTTGTTCAACTGCCTTGGTGTCGTAATATTGTTTGTTTTTGAGTTGACTCTTCACAATTTGTTCTTGTGCGAGTTCCCGTGAGTATTTGAATCGGAGTATATCCAGGATATACTCTCATGACGGACGGTTCAACCCATTGGCCTTTTACAAGCTCAAGAGGGCTCTTTAAATTTCGGCCTTACACCATTTTGGCTGACGTGAAGCCGGTGCTCTCGTGGGGAGCA
Source organism: Lithobius niger (assembly GCA_023313725.1). Lineage (NCBI taxonomy): Eukaryota > Metazoa > Arthropoda > Chilopoda > Lithobiomorpha > Lithobiidae > Lithobius > Lithobius niger. Next base: position 6,528 of record JAHWFP010174877.1, read on the forward strand.
GTACGTAGGGCAAACATGGCCCCAGGGAGGCATCTTTCCCAATCTTGGGGATGCTCGTGTGTGGCAGCTCTCAGCACTGCTTTGAGCGTCCTATGGAATCTTTCCACGCTTTTTGATTAAGGGTGACAAACACTGGAATTTACGCACCTGATTCCACATTTTTCCAAAAATAAAGTTGTTAGTTCAGATATAAAAACTTCGCCCATGTCAGACTGCAACTCACTGGGATAGCCTAATCTTGAAAATACAAGGAGTAAGGCGTCAACAACGCTTTGGCTGTTGGCCTCTTTAAGGGGCACAGCCTCTGGGAATTTAGTTGAAGGATCCAATAATGATAAATTATATTTGAATCCGGCCTTGCTTGTAGGCCTGATGGGTCCCACGATATCAATAATATATCGGTTGAAGGGCTCACCATCCATGGGCACGAGCACCATGGGAGCAACAAATTTTTGCCCAGTTTTGCCATTCTTTTGGCAGGTCAAACAAGTGCCTACTAAAGTCTTAATATCGTAAAGCACTTAGGCCAGTAGAAGTTAGTCAGCACTCTTTCCTTAGTTTTTGAACGCCCTAAGTGGCCGGCCAATGCATTAGCATGTGCAGTGCTTAATACTAAATTCCTACACTCCTGGAGAACAACTGTCTCTTAACCCTTTTAGGCCTAAGTGATGATATATCGTCATCACAATTCCACTGCGAAAAAGCCGACATGACGATGTATCGTTAGCCCGGTTCAGCCGAGTTCTACGCCCTGTTAAAAAAATAAATTTCCTATTGCGTACATCGGAGGCGTAACTCCGATTGAATTACGTAATTTGGAACGTCAATTTTCGGTTTATTTAGGTTAATTTAATTTAATATCATCTGTTTATTACCTTAAGTCAATGTTATTGTTGGCATCGTCGCCAAAATGGACGTGAAATAGCGTTTATTTGCTGAAAATAGCCCTTGGTTCAAACGATCGTATCTCCGGAATGACGCAACGTACAGCCGCCATCTTGGTCGCGTTCGAGAGAGGGAATTCCCAATTTTCTGGCCCGCGAAAAATGACGTCATCAACTCCAACATCACTGCCTGTATTCTTCCAATGAAATGTCCTGTTTCAACGACAGTTGTTCAAACGCTTCGGCCTCGCAAGCGCTGATTGGCTCATTCGCAGCACGTGACTCTTTGGCCGTTCGTGAGTGACGTCACGCGAAGCGAGTCAAGGTCGCAACCATTGGCGCCAGCAGCAGCACGTCGCATTGCGGGCAGCCGGTCATTATGGCGTCTACGATTTGGTAGTGAGCTGTAATTGATCGTGAATCTCGAAGAAATAAAGCAACTTTAAACTATTTTTTACGGTAATAAAACATTAAATAATGATTCCGGAAGAATATCGAGTGGATGTTATCATTCTGAGTACTGTTAAGTTGAAACTTTCGTTATCGCTGTTCACGTTGTCGAACTTCAGGATTTTTTAAAATAATGAAAACGTAGGACGATGGTCTCAATTACATTTCTGGTCAATAATTTACAATATAATTATTACGTCTGCGAATTTTTATTTTCCTAGACCGCATAGTTTTTTTATTACAATTAATTTTCGTGAGGCATGCAACTTGTTCATGGCAGCCATGTTGCAGCCATAGGCTTTTTCGCACGAGAATTGAAGAAATGGCGTAGGCCTAAAAAGGTTAACGGTTTTCCGTCAGGGCGAAAAGGTTTGCGAAATAACAAGCCGTTGTCTACGAAAAACAATTTATTTTCGTCTTGCTGGCTTTCAGGTAGCTCAGCGTATTTCCAACACAACTGTAAAGAGGGACATTTACGTTGTAAACCAGCAAATTTATTCTTGTCGATGTCTAACAACTTTGAAAATTGCTCCGACTGTGGTCCAAGAATAGCAGCGTCTAAATCGTCTGGTTTAGAGCTCACGATACCTGTGATGTCCTAGGCGGGGACACATCTTAGCCCAGCGTGGGCACCAATGGTAATAAACACACGGACTACCAGAGTGTAGGCTACAGCTGATAAGACAGCGAACTTCCTGTTTACTTCTCTTTAAATACAATTTGAAGTGTTACATTTTGGACTGGCACGTTTTGGCAGACGTCATAGTACGAGAGACGACATCGAAGAAGAACCTGGATGCATGTTGCCGACTAGTTTTAAGCAACGTGCTTTCACCAGTCACGTGGCACACGTTTCTTCACATGGCGAGCTCACTAGATGTCACTTCACATGGCGAGAAAACTTTTGGAAACCAGTGGCGCCATCTCTGATTTGGCCGCCTAACTATTTTTTATTTTTCGTACCGCAACTATATTGTACCGCAACTATAATTAAATACACTAAACTACCCAATTTCAAAATAAACCCCGTTTTTAAATTTTCCTTTTTATATTTTTTTGTTATTTTAAGCATTCCACGTTACAACTTTTCTTAGGTTTTACTTTCGTTTGTAGGTCGTAAAAAGGATGGAAATTAACTCGAAAAATAGAAAGCCAATCCTTTCCCTTTAATGCAGGTTTATATAATTTTGAAACTAAAGCATCCAAATGTTGAATTTGACCTTGAACTTCAACCTTCAGACTTACAGTGTAAATCGTGTTCTCAATTCCGTCAGTGTACGAGTGTATCGAGTACGGACTGAGTTTTAAAGGACAGTCCGCAAAATATTTTTGATGCCACTCAATAGGGATAATGGATGCATCTGCCCCGGAATCAAGTTCCATTTCTAGCTTGACACCATTTAGGCAGACTGACATTTTCCATTTATGGATTTTCATAGAATTAACTACTACTATTATTTTGTTGGTTTGTAGGGGAATTGAAATCTGGTCCGCAGCTTGACTCAGTCCAAGAGTATTATTTTTCAGTACAAGATAGTCGTTGTCTGAATCGTTATCAGACCCGGAACCAGACTCTGAATTTTCGGCTTCAACATCCTGGCTTCTTCACTATCACTTTCGCTATCGCGTTCGAGTTTGTTGACGCGTTTTTTGTAGCTGTACTTTTGTTTTGTGTTCAGCCTAGCCTTAAAATTTGTGCTAGAACTTGCTTTAGGGTGGTCGAGTGATTTTAAAGTTCTATTCAAATGACTAGCTTTTCGGCACACGGCTTTTAAATGGCCGACAGTGTGGCAACGGCCACATGTATAGTCTCGATATTTACGTGTTTTCACGTGGCCATTTTTGCCGCAACAATAGCAAATGAAATCCTTAGTGGATTTAGGCCTAGTTGATGTTTTGCCCGATTTTTTAGCTACTTAGTTAACAGCTTTAGAATGGCTTCTCAAAACGCTTTGGTCTGTTTCAGCAGATTCTAAGGATAAAGCTAAGGATGTTGTAGCCTTTAAATCCAGAGTCTGCTTCAACAACTCGCGTTGAATGACTTCTGATTGGATCCCCCCAATTAGGCGATCCCTAATCATTTCGCTGTTAATGTTTTTAATTTTAGCGAAGTCACAATACTTCGTCATTAGCTTTAAGGCAGCTAAATATTCCCCGATACTCTCATCTGATTTTTGCGATCTTCTAAAGAATTTAACACGCTCAGATACCACGGAGGGCACTGGCTCAATGTCGTCTAAAACTTTTTTAACGAGCTCATCAAATGTTAATGAGTCGGGCAAATCAGGTGAGAGGATATTGAGAATTCTATCAAACATTTTTCGGCCAACAGATGCCATTAGAAAATTAACTTGCTTGGTTGCTGGTATTTCTTTAGCTAAAAAAAAAGTAACGAATTCGGCTGGAGTATTTCTCCCATGTGTCAGTCTCGCAATCGAATTCCGAAAATAAACCAGCGGTTTTAGACGAACCCATGTTGACGTCGTCTTCGCTATCACTAGATTCAAAATTTAGATTTAAATTAGAACTAGTTCATTAACGCTTGCGTTCACTACTGAATTATTTTCAGTTTTACTTTCACTGCTAACTTTAGCAGTTACAGGTAGTTTGCTACCGACACCTGTCTTTGGCATAAGCCTACAAAATTAAATTAAATTTAATTACAATCCTGTTTAACATGCAAGGATTAAACTGGAGCACTCAAGACTACCGGTCACTTATTTAAACACAGAAATAAATCAAGCTTGACTGTAGCCTACCTAGTTGTATAAATTAACTGCCTACAAGTTGAATTTAAAGGGACTAGGCTTTGAAAAAATGTTTTACGTTCACTATTTGCAACGTTTTACAAAACAACACTTCTGGCCTAAGCCTCAGCACAGACCAGATTTCACTAAGTTTGAGCATAAACCTACGGTGTTAAATTTTACACCGGCACACACTAGCCTGAATATGGGCAATGGCACAATCGAATTTACAAGGGGTAATACAGCAGCGCATTTTTCGAACCTTCAGGTTTATAATACTGCCTGTGCGGACACGCCAGTGCGTCGCTCTAGAACACTGCCAAGGTAAAATTAACCATAATAAATCCAATTGCCCACTTCGGTTCTAGTTGTTAAAGGTACTAAATTTAACTATTATCATTTCGTACCACACAGCACTACCACGTCAAAATAACACTGTTTGAAAAAGTTTAAACTCTGATAGGAATTCAGAGCACTAATTTTCATTGCCAAAATGAAAAAAATTTGCACCTTACCACAAATCTGGAGCAAAGATGTGGTTGAAGACCTATCAGTTTAAGCTTAAGTTTTTAAAGATTACCAAAGGTACCGGACTCGTCGCCAACTGTGATGTCCTAGGCGGGGACACACCTTAGCCCAGCGTGGGCACCAATGGTAATAAACACACGGACTACCAGAGTGTAGGCTACAGCTGATAAGACAGCGAACTTCCTGTTTACTTCTCTTTAAATACAATTATAACAGGAAGTCATGTGATGCAACTTAATACAATATATAATTATGGAAGAGCCTATTAGTAGTTAAAGGGGTATCTTGGTAG
>JAHWFP010174877.1:13897-39131 GCA_023313725.1 Lithobius niger
CTATTAGTAGTTAAAGGGGTATCTTGGTAGGGTTAACATATTGACATAAAATTGATGGCTGCCATTGTGGAGCACACAAGTGACGACTCCACAATGCAGCGAGCGAGAAAAAAAAAACAGAAAAAAAAATAATCTAAGCCTTGCTGGAAATAAAATCATGATTACGAAGGCAAGATGTATTTTTTAGTGCACTACCTATTTTTAAAGAAAGATACATAATTTTTTGCTTTCGAGGAAAAACTAAACACTATTTTTGAAAGCTGTTTTACAAAAAATAAAGAACTGAAGATGTACATGATTAAGCAAAAAATTAAACATTAATAAACTGGCTGAAAACTTGGCCAGTTTTACATTTCTGTTTTGATTTCTGGAGCAATTTTACAATAAATTCAGTTTAAATTTTCAATGTTGTTGTTTTAATTTTCGTAGCCTTTTTTGGTTTATTTTCTTTTTGCAGCAACCATTTCTGCAGCTGAAACGCTACAGCATTGCTGTGGACAAACATCTGGCATCAAGAATTCGGTGCCAAAGAAGTTGCTTTGTATTAGGCTTCACCGGAGTGGGAATTGCGGCTCCAAGCAATTTTTTGTTCCGATGTCAGAAGTGTTTAGGTACATGAAAAGACAAAAAGATACAAAAAAGATAAAATCGTGAAATTAATTTTTCACACGAACAACAAAATACACTTACATTTTTACCTAATTTTAAAGGTGGACATTTTTTAAAATTAACAGAGCCGATTCTCTGCACGAATAACTAGGGGACAAAACGTTTTAGCGTTACTCGCTACAGTTTAAAAAGAACTATCATTTAATTCATGTAGAACGGATTACAACAAAAAAAAACGAAGAAGTTGTAGCCAACTGGTAATTTTGCAAAAAAAAACTACAAATTGAGCTTGTCTGGAGCTCTACGCAGTCTCTTTGAACGATGAGCATTTTGAAGCTGCGCTGCAATGTCAACCTGTGTGATTCGGTTTCACTTTTTTGTTAGCATGACCTGGCTTCGGTGGTGATTGCTTAGTGGATGGTGACGTAATAATCGATGGAGATTGTGACCTTTCTGGCTTAAGAATTTCCTTCAAGAGGGGCGCTGGTAGTAGCCAAAGGTGATTGTTATTTACGTTAGCAGACTCATCCACTTCGTGTGTGTGGGGTAATTTCGCTGGAGATTTCCTGCCACCTGGTGACTTGCGATGTAAATTCTCAGGTGATTTTTCAAGCTGTTGGATTGGTGGAATTTTTCCCTCAGTAACAGAAATTGACTTTCTGGATTAGCCGAGAGATCGACGCTCAGGAACTACGTCAGCGAAACTTGGCTTTTCACGTTGTTTGCCGCCAAAAGACATGCGTTTGAAATTTGAGTGATCTTGCCATTATGCATGGAGAAATTACTACTTTTCGCCGTCGAAACAAGTGCGTTTGGAGGCTGTTCTGGATAATCATTTTCCACGGTATGTAACCTTAGCTGTTCGCGATGTTTGCGAATCGTATTACCATTAGTATCAACGATAGTATAGGACTGATTTTCACATTTTTGGTTAACCATACCGACTGACTATAGCCTATCATTTGTCGTTGAAAAGTCACGATACCAAACCTTTTCACCTATTTGATACTTTTTCAACTCACGATGGTGGGTGCTCTGTACTTGTTTTAATTGTTTACGGCGTACGGCTGCAATAGGGTCAGGGAACAATAAATCCAGCCGAGACTTTAATTCTCGGTTAAAATATAATTTTCCGGGTGTTGCTTGCGTGGTAGCGGAGATAGTGATTCGTGCTGATAACAAGTAAGAATTTATACTCACTTGAATAGTAGACCCCTGTCGCCGCGCGGCCTTGTAGACTCTCTTGAAATTACGGACATATACCTCAGCCAAACCGTTGGTCCAAGGCGCAAAACTTGGCCCGGTCATGTGCCTAATTCCGTTGGATTTTAACCAATTTTGGAATTCTGCGGACAAACATTGGGCAGCATTGTCCGTAACTAAGCTGTCCATTAAACCATATAAAGCTATATGATTGTTTAAAATGTCAATGACACGCGCGGACGTTGTTGACTTCATTTTATGCACAAAAGGAATTTTTGAATGTGCGTCTACAAGAATGAAAAACATGTAATTGTCCATCGCCCCAAAAAATCGGCGTGTAAGCGATTATTTGGTTTTAGTGGATATTCCCACGTATGCTTAGGACCTGACGTTTGAGTATCTTTATACTCTTGACAATTTTGGCATGATTTGACTTTATTTTCAATGTCAGAGTCCATCTTAGGCCACCAGACTTTTTCTCTAGCTAAACGTTTCAATTTAACTATGCCTAAGTGAGCACTGTGTAGATCTTTCAAGATTTGTCTCCGCAAGGCCGTCGGCACCAGGACTCTATACGCCCAAAATAAGGTTTCGTTTTCGACAGATTTTAGCACGACGTGTGAAGTACGGTAACAGATCGGGAATTTCGCATTTGTCAGGCCAACCATGGTTCACATAACGATAAACTTTTGAAAGGATTTTATCACGTTTACTTTCAAGAACGAGTGTCTCGTTTAAAACTGGAAGATTAGAAATAGTTTCTAAAGCAAGAATATTGTACTGCTCTTCTGCTTTCTCGAATTCCTCGGTATTTGGGAGGGGAAGGCGCGATAAAGCGTCTGCCGTCAAATTAAGTTTACCGGGAATGTGTTCGAATTCGTAATCGTAAGCATTAGGCATCACTGCCCAACGCTGAACCCTGGCGGCTGCCATCTGCGGTATTCCTTTTTTAGGGCCAAAAATCCAAACTAAAGCCTTCTGATCAGACAGCAGTATGAATCGCTGACCATAAATGTATTCATGAAACCGTTTCACTCCCCAAGCCACGCTGAGTGCTTCCCGGTCAAAATGCGAGTAGCCTCTTTCCGCTTGAGTGAGTTTACGTGAAGCGAAAGCTATCGGCCGTGATTCACCGTTTTTCATGACATGCATCAGGCACGCGCCGACCCCGTAGGGTGAGCCGTCACAAACGAGTTTGAGCTTTAATTTCGGATCGTAATGAACCAGAACTTTTGATTTAAGAAATAATTCTTTTACTTTACTCACGGCTCGGCCGCATTCTGCCCCCCAAACCCACTTCACACTTGGGCTTAACAAACGTGTTACTGGTGACAGAATATGAGCGTGATTTGGTAGATATTTTGAGTAATGGTTTACAAAACCCAGAAAGCTCTGTAGCTCTTGAACACATGTTGGGTTAGGAGCGTTTGTGACTGCTTCGATAACCTCAGGGAGTGTATGCAAGCCTTCTGCATTTATCATGTGGCCTAAATATTTTAATTCAGGCCGCGACAGTTTGCACTTCTCGATCCTAAGTTTGGCTCCTGCATCTTGTAAAGCATTTAACAGTTTATTTAACGATTCGTCATGCTCACCCCCCTTCCCGCTCACCAGGATGTCATCATAAAACGGGAGACATTTGGGGATTTTACTGGTGACTTGAGTCATTACCCTCTGGAAAATTCCAGGACTGGACGCCAGGCCCAGGGGTACGCGAAGCCATCTAAACAAACCCAGGGGTGTATTTATTGTCAAAGCTTCTTGTGACTCTTTGTCGAGTTCAATTTGCAGAAATGCATCCTTAAGATCGATATGGGAAAAAGTGTCACTGCCTGCTAATTCACTGAATAATTCTGCGGCCGTGGGAACTGGATAGTGGTCGACTTCGAGTTGAGGGTTCACGGTGGTTTTATAATCACCAATCACTCGGATTTGACCATCCGCTTTGTGAACTATGACGATCGGCGTAGACCACTATCCAGTGGTTTCCACAGGCTCTAGAATTCCAAGGCCAACCAATCTACGAATTTCTAGGTTAACCTTTTCTTTGAGTGCTAACGGAACTGGTCTTACTAGACTATACACAGGCTTGGCATCAGGTTTTAAATGAATTTTGGCTTTAAAACTCTTAAACTTACCCATGCATTCGGAAAATAGCTCCGGGAAACCCTTCACTATTTCGGAAGTGTCAACTGGCGTAATGCTAGTTTTAATTTTCTTAACACTTTTCTTAGGTTTCACTTTCGTTTGTAGGTCGTAAAAAGGATGGAAATTAACTCGAAAAATAGAAAGCCAATCCTTTCCCTTTAATGCAGGTTTATATAATTTTGAAACTAAAGCATCCAAATGTTGAATTTGACCTTGAACTTCAACCTTCAGACTTACAGTGTAAATCGTGTTCTCAATTCCGTCAGTGTATGAGTGTATCGAGTACGGACTGAGTTTTAAAGGACAGTCCGCAAAATATTTTTGATGCCACTCAATAGGGATAATGGATGCATCTGCCCCGGAATCAAGTTCCATTTCTAGCTTGACACCATTTAGGCAGACTGGCATTTTTCATTTATGGATTTTCATAGAATTAACTACTACTATTATTTTGTTGGTTTGTAGGGGAATTGAAATCTGGTCCGCAGCTTGACTCAGTCCAAGAGTATTATTTTTCAGTACAAGATAGTCGTTGTCTGAATCGTTATCAGACCCGGAACCAGACTCTGAATTTTCGGCTTCAACATCCTGGCTTCTTCACTATCACTTTCGCTATCGCGTTCGAGTTTGTTGACGCGTTTTTTGTAGCTGTACTTTTGTTTTGTGTTCAGCCTAGCCTTAAAATTTGTGCTAGAACTTGCTTTAGGGTGGTCAAGTGATTTTAAAGTTCTATTCAAATGACTAGCTTTTCGGCACACGGCTTTTAAATGGCCGACAGTGTGGCAACGGCCACATGTATAGTCTCGATATTTACAACGAGTTTTCACGTGGCCATTTTTGCCGCAACAATAGCAAATGAAATCCTTAGTGGATTTAGGCCTACTTGATGTTTTGCCCTATTTTTTAGCTACTTAGTTAACAGCTTTAGAATGGCTTCTCAAAACGCTTTGGTCTGTTTCAGCAGATTCTAAGGATAAAGCTAAGGATGTTGTAGCCTTTAAATCCAGAGTCTGCTTCAACAACTCGCGTTGAATGACTTCTCATTGGATCCCCCCAATTAGGCGATCCCTAATCATTTCGCTGTTAATGTCTTTAATTTTAGCGAAGTCACAATACTTCGTCATTAGCTTTAAGGCAGCTAAATATTCCCCAATACTCTCATCTGATTTTTGCGATCTTCTAAAGAATTTAACACGCTCAGATACCACGGAGGGCACTGGCTCAATGTCGTCTAAAACTTTTTTAACGAGCTCATCAAATGTTAATGAGTCGGGCAATCAGGTGAGAGGATATTCAGAATTCTATCAAACATTTTCTGGCCTACAGATGCCATTAGAAAATTAACTTGCTTGGTTGCTGGTATTTCTTTAGCAAAAAAAAAGTAACGAATTCGGCTGGAGTATTTCTCCCATGTGTCAGTCTCGCAATCGAATTCCGAAAATAAACCAGCGGTTTTAGACGAACCCATGTTGACGTCGTCTTCGCTATCACTAGATTCAAAATTTAGATTTAAATTAGAACTAGTTCATTAACGCTTGCGTTCACTACTGAATTATTTTCAGTTTTACTTTCACTGCTAACTTTAGCAGTTACAGGTAGTTTGCTACCGACACCTGTCTTTGGCATAAGCCTACAAAATTAAATTAAATTTAATTACAATCCTGTTTAACATGCAAGGATTAAACTGGAGCACTCAAGACTACCGGTCACTTATTTAAACACAGAAATAAATCAAGCTTGACTGTAGCCTACCTAGTTGTATAAATTAACTGCCTACAAGTTAAATTTAAAGGGACTAGGCTTTGAAAAAATGTTTTACGTTCACCATTTGCAACGTTTTACAAAACAACACTTCTGGCCTAAGCCTCAGCACAGACCAGATTTCACTAAGTTTGAGCATAAACCTACGGTGTTAAATTTTACACCGGCACACACTAGCCTGAATATGGGCAATGGCACAATCGAATTTACAAGGGGTAATACAGCAGCGCATTTTTCGAACCTTCAGGTTTATAATACTGCCTGTGCGGACACGCCAGTGCGTCGCTCTATAACACTGCCAAGGTAAAATTAACCATAATAAATCCAATTGCCCACTTCGGTTCTAGTTGTTAAGGTACTAAATTTAACTGTTATCATTTCGTACCACACAGCACTACCACGTCAAAATAACACTGTTTGAAAAAGTTTAAACTCTGATAGGAATTCAGAGCACTAATTTTCATTGCCAAAATGAAAAAAATTTGCAACTTACCACAAATATGGAGCAAAGATGTGGTTGAAGACCTATCAGTTTAAGCTTAAGTTTTTAAAGATTACCAAAGGTACCGGACTCGTCGCCAACTGTGATGTCCTAGGCGGGGACACACCTTAGCCCAGCGTGGGCACCAATGGTAATAAACACACGGACTACCAGAGTGTAGGCTACAGCTGATAAGACAGCGAACTTCCTGTTTACTTCTCTTTAAATACAATTATAACAGGAAGTCATGTGATGCAACTTAATACAATATATAATTATAGAAGAGCCTATTAGTAGTTAAAGGGGTATCTTGGTAGGGTTAACATATTGACATGAACTTGATGGCTGCCATTGTGGAGCACACAAGTGACGACTCCACAATACCGCTTGGGGCTTCGAGGGGGATCGTCATGCTTGAGTCGCTATCACTGCAGGACTCCTCATCGCTCTCACTTAATACCTCATGGTAATTAGGCTTAACAATCGGCAGTTGACTGGCGGCACGCGCCTGAGCACGCGTGGTAGCGTTTACGTTAGACTGGAGGGACTGAAAGCCCTTTTCTTCTAGGATGGTTTGCGACGGTACTCCAAGCAACATTTGGAAGTGACTTCCCATGTGGTCTGAGACCAGAGCCTCTGTTTGGCTAGGCCTTTACGGCGTTTGCACATCTATCAAAGCAATAGCGTGGGCAGTCGTCTGATCGGTAAGGGCATTACGACAGTGCGTGTACTCGCCCGTAAATTGCTCGGGTTTGACTAAGTCTCTAGCAATTACATCATGTGATGAGCCTGTATCACGAAGTACAAGGCATTTCGAATCATTCACGGTCCACTCGTGAATATTTTGACAACACGACTTCAGGGGGGGGGGGGGGGGGGAGACAAAATGGCACTCAGGCTGAATGCTGAGGCTTCTTGGGCCTGTCTTGAACGACAGTCGGAACGTCTATGTCCGATTTTTTTACAAAAAAACGCGTGCCTGTAAAAGGTCTACGTTGCTTGTCAAACTGTTGTTGCTGCTGGCAGAATCCCCACCAGTGGAATCACCGTTGCTCTCTGAAGTACTGGCCGGTTTAGCTGCAGTATTGTGGGTTCTGTTGCCCCCACGATGGTTAGAGGTTGCTTTAGAAGCATTACCAGATGAACCAGCGACAGGCTGGGTTTTTGCTACACGAGCTGCAGCGTCAACAGCGATTTGCTTGTTGCGGGTTGTGTATTCATCACACAATTTTGCCGCTTCCGCTGGAGTCCCGGTATCCTCTCCAAAAGGGTTTTGGCCAAAAAGCCCTTACAGGACGTCAAGTTGATCTTCGGCACCTCCTTGTACCTTCCCCGTCGAATCTCGGTCCCCTCTTCTGTTCTACGTGATAGCAACCGTCTCCTGTGACTTGGTCTACGAGCGGACTCCCATATTGATGTTTTGAACATGGCCGCCAGCCAATGCTCTGTATGAAAAACTCCATGGATCCATATCCAAACGAAACCAAGGACATTGGTTCTCTCGTCAGCAAGGTGTTCCGCAAAGCTTGCTTCGCCGCCTTCCACTCCATGAACTGGCTGACATGAGCACTCATCAACTCAACGCTCTTAATAAGCGAGGTGGTGCTCAATATGGTCCCCAGCCTTCATGATTCCACTAGACATGCTCTTCAGAATCGACCAATTCATGAGATAAACACTCTTTCGGGGGATCATTCCTAAACTCGCCCCTCATCTGGACATCACACGGAATCCAAAGACGTATAAGGCTAAAGGCCCTTGACGACAGCGACCGGTCGCAACCGAACCAAAAGACAACTGTGTTGCCTCTACCATGTCCAGAACCTCGTCCCGCTTCACCACCACGCCGTGCTCGGTCGCCCTTTCCGTACAAGGGACAGGGACGCGGTCGCCCCTACAGCCTAACTCGACATCTGACTACCGCGGCCGTAACAACTTCCCCAGATGTGCCAACAGCCCAGCTCCTCTCGCTGACAATCACCCCCTGCCGGTACCAGTAGGAGGCCGTGTTCAGTTCTTCCTCCCGGTGTGGCAAGAAATCACGACCGACAGTGCTGTCCTCTCCATAATTTCCCAAGGATTTCTCCCTTCTTTTACCGGTTACCTCCACTCTGTCCCCTCCATGGTTAGAAGCAACACCCCCAACGGATTTCCTTACCACCAAAATCAAAGTTCTTTTAGTGAAGCACGCTATACGGGTTGCATCCAACCTGGCGCAGCCAGGATTCTACAGCAGTATTTTTCTTTGCCCCAAGAAGACAGGCGATCTTTTGTTTTATTTTCAACCTCCGACTGTTAAACCAGTTTGTCAAGAAATTTTTATTTTCAATTGGCGACCGTCGAAACCATACGAGTATCACTTCTTCCTGGCGACTGGGCGGTCTCAATAGACCTTGCGGACACCTATCTTCATATTCCGCTTCACGTTTCGGTCCGCCTCCTCTTCCCAAGGGTCGTACACGGCCTTGAATTCCTTGAAAAGCCTTAAATTTGAAAACCAAATATTCAAGACTTGAAAAACCTTGGAAATTGTAATTTTTATAGCCGACGAAAAGATACATTACCTGATTTATGATTAGCAGTTTCCCCCTTTTGAGCTTTATTCCCCTAGAAACTTGAAAGTTGTCTTCCCTGTACTGCGCATGTGCGAGGCTGCTTATATACGCCCTTGAGCAGCGGCAATCAACATAATTTCTCCTAGGATGATCACTTCGAGTGGCCGCTCAAGAGCTTCCCTTCGGATCTTCCGCTATACCTCCACCTCCCGTCTGCCTCCGCGGAGGGCATCCCTGCCTACCAACCGCTTCCGCATACCTTCCGTTTCCGCGGAAAGCATTACTGCCTACCAGTTGCATCCGCATACCTTCAGCCCCGCAGAAGGCATTACCATTAACGGATCCTCTGTCGCCACATGACTTTGAGGACTATGAACTCCGTACCTTCGACGCAGTCCACCTCCTCAAGGGGGTCATTCGATCATCATCATCGAATGGGTTGATTCCCTCCGTGTCCACTTTGGACCCGGTTTTTCACGAAGATGCCTCAACCTCCGGTCATCCTGTTTCAGGACATGATTCCACTACCACTACTATGACACACGTTTCACCACTATCAGCAGCACCCCTCCAACATGTGCCTTCTCCTCCTCCGCAGGAGGGTGTCTGTCGTCGTGTTCGCCTCTCCCAGGCTCCTGTTCGGCGATCTGGCCGTCTTCTTTCACAACAGCCCTCCTTATCACGTTTACCTCGCCAACCACCTTCCGCAACCTTTCCTCATCTTATTTCACATTTCTCTTCCGCTAATAAGAGGGGAGCATTCCGAAAAATTCAGAGGACCTTTCACTACTTCCTTTTCAGAACAACCTTCCGCCGCAGGACCCAACATCGGAACATTTAGTTTTACTCCTCCTATTTTACCATCACCAATCGTCCACGTTCCCTTAGGAATGGAAACACAGGACTCTCCTTCCTTCTTAGCGCCAGGTTGCCTCCGCCTTCCGCTCCCTTTTCCGACCTTCCGCAGGTCCCTCTCTATGGAGGACGTCCCTCCGACCGACCATCAGCATCTCCTCATACCTCCGCCTCCTGTAAAGAAGCTAGTCTTCACCATCAGATTTGAGAGAAGACCTCTGCTCAAAAAATCAAAAACCTGAGGGTTTATCGTTTTCGTAACTAACAGTTTTTCTTCACTGGCGCTCGCTAGCGCTCCATAGGCCTAAAAAGACCTCCATTTTCAAAACACCACCTCTCTGTGAAAAATGGACCAAAATGTTTGAAATTTGCGGCCCTTAATAGACCTGAACTTTCTCAAGACTTCTGCGAAAACAGAACATTAAATTTCCTCTGCAATAATTCTCTACACTATTTTGAAAAAGTCACCAAAATAACCGACGCTGCACGCAATTCTTCAATCGCCATTTTCAACACTTTTGTAAATGAGTGCCACCGAAAAACGCTAGTTTTTCAAAAAATTTGAAATTTTTTTTCTTGAGGCACCCAAAATGCCTCGGTTGTGACAATCTCGCCGGTTTTGCAATAATGGTCCGAATCAGCCCAAATTTTCAACCTCAATAGCCTGTCCAAATACAAGCCTCTTGGGGAAGCCCAAATCTGGACTTCCCACCAGGAAGATCTTCAAATCTGCATTTGAAATTCGCCAAAACCAACCGAAGCACTCCTTCATCATGGCCGCCATTATTAAACTCTGTATTTATGTATTTTTTATTTTATCCTTTTCCTTTTAGGGCAAAAAGCCTCAAAACACTAGCTTTGTGCATTTTAGGAGGAGCTTCCTCTGCGAAGGTACTTAACCTCGATTTCATGTACAGACAACAATTTGAAGTGTGATATTTTTTATTGTGTTTGTCGGCCGCAATCCATATGAAAAATTTCCACAACGATCAATTTTAACTCCAAAATTTTAAACGTTAAGCGTTCCCAGTTACTTAATGCGTTATAGCATCCAACTAAGCTAGTTTATTTAACCACATTTTATACTTTATAATAATCTTTTACCCCCAGAAACGCTACCATATGTCCAACGTAATTCGACCTGGCATTCTACCGGACACGAATTTTTCAGTGTTTATATGTTTGTTTTAGTTCTCCTCTAGACCTGACTGAGACCTTTCAAACAGTACTAATAGCTTGATCTACTATAAAAACCAAAAGATGTTTATAAAAGATCTGTTCCAACCCAATCCGAAAGCCAAACTGTGCAAAAACTCCGAATCCCTCTTTTTGCCCCCCTCCCCAGCCAAAACTAGTTGTGGTGTATAACACTGCAGTTTACAGTTAAAGCTTATAAAATTTAATAGTAATGCTCTCTCCATTACCCAAAGCCAAGTATTAAGCTTTAACAAGAGCCTATTCACGTTGCAAACATGTAAATATTCATTCCATAGTCAATAATACAAAGTAATGGCCTATTTCCCAAAGTTCAATTAAGTAAAACTCAAACAAGCCTATCTTTTCCGTCTTTACATGTCCCTACTCCTTCAAACGGCTCTGCACCCAGTCCCTTTGTTCAACCGACTTCTCCTCCCACTTTCCATTGTTCTCAAGGCCCTCAGCCAATCAGACCCCCGCAGCTATCCTCGGCGTCCGTGCGAACTTCCGGTTATGTGTATAAAACCACAGCCCCAGAACTCAATCGTTAGCACAGCTCACAAGCTAAAGAAGGGTCACGCCAGTCGGGAGTGGAGACGCCATGTCCGGATAATGCCATGCCGGGCAGAATGGTAGTGGTTCGTATGTTATAGTTTAGCTTTTGAAAGTTCAGTTTAGGACCCCCATATTCTAAATTTTAGTTTAAAACTTAACTTAACTCTCTAGCTTGTAGAAATTATGGTGGAGACGCCTGTAGCGGCATCTCTTCCTAAAAACCAACTTGTCCAGTTTATTTTAAATGGATTTTTAATCTAAACTAAATGACGGTTTGATCTTTGTGGAAGTTAAATTGAGACATACTGATGCCTAAGTGTAAAATTGCCGGGCTTTTTATTACTTAGAACAGTTTCTGCGGGAACTAAGGGAGGTTGATCTTTTTGTACTTGGAAAACTTAGAAACATAACTGTGGACAGTTGATCGTGTATGAAACATACTGTCAGATAGACAATCAGTTGCGGCTGTCAAGTCTTGCGGGTGTCTCCGGGAGCACTCATGATTTACATTTTCTAAGGTGAAAATTTAAACTTTTACTCAAACACAAGCGTTGTTGTTTGAATTGTGAATTGCTACTTTGTAAATTCCAAACTTGTTGCCTGTTTAATTAATTGGTACTCAAAAGCTTTCAGAAGCAAACCATAATGTAAAGTGTTCTTTATTCTCTGTTGCTAAAATAAAACCAGGAGTTTTAAGCTTAAGTCGTTTGCTAGATTGATTAATTGTCTTTTAGTGTAAAATATAAATATGTAGCCCATCATTTAATTTTAGCTAGTAAAACAGTTAAATCCACCGTTGGTGGCAGCGATACCGACAGTTTAAGGCTAGGCCCCTTTAATTAGGACCGGCGCTCCATGCCACATGCTGGGACAGTTGCCCATGCTGTGTTAATGAACGTAAAAAGTCATCGTAAACACCATTAAACCTCAAGCTGATACTCCACGTACACCAGGGAAACCGGGGGCGTTACAAGCACATAAGCGGTCGTAGCGTCCGCCGTTACACTTTGTACAAATTTATAATTACTTATATTTCTTTTCCAGGCGTAAAGCCAACCAGCTTAGTGTTGTTTTAGGAGGTATTTAACCTCACATACATGTATTTGAAAACCCAACACTTGATGTTTTTATTTTAACGAAGGCCAAGTTTTTTATGAAAACTTCGACCGTAGTAACGATCCTCCTATTAAAATATCACGTTTGTAAAAAGATTTGAGCTAAACACTTCGGGGGCCCCCCCCCGGCCTGCAATAATTGCGATACATAATATCGTAGTTTTTATTTATAGGCCTATTCACGTTGTTGTGAGTTCCAAACTCAAGCTATGGCCTCCCATGCCACCTAAAGTCGGCAATTCCCTTTGCTCGTCAAGCTCCTACAATTCCCTTCCAACCAAAAGACAGTATTCAATTTCCCCTCCACTCAGAGCTCGAGGCTACCCTGCCCGTCCGCGCTTTCATGCCCACTTCCGGTATTGACAGCCTGGCTGGTCTGAGTCAGTCTCTCCTCTTCCAGGGGTCCTCCCCCCCCACCCTCTCCTACATTTCCCTCTACCTGGCTGCCAAGCAGCAGGTGTAAAACAGACCTGCAAGGCTGCATCCATAGCATAGCTCAACTTCCCAAGTCAGACATTACTACGACGGTCGGAGCAAAGATGTCCCCAGTCCGAGTGCCGGGCAAGATAGTAGTTTAGATAACTAGTTTTAGCTTTTTTTAATTTTCGGAACTTTATTTCTAAATTTTAACTTAAAGATTTAAACTTAACTTTTCACTTTGGAATCGCGATTATGTGTAGTTAAAACCATCGGCATTTTCTGGTCTCCCGTCTCATAACTTAGGGGTTTAAAGTCTCCTTTCTAAAAACCGGCTTTCTTTCTGTTTGTCTTACAAAATGTAAACAAGCATTTATTTTTGATCACCAAGGTCCTGTAGCATAATTACAGAAGCACAGACTTCGATGGTAGGGCCCTGCTTATTACTAGCTTGACTCAATGTGAATAAGTAGATTTGATCTTGTGCAAGATGCCTTGAAACATAATCTTAAACTAAGACTAAGCTTGAAACTGTGAGGTACTTTTTCTATTCGAAATTGTAAGTGTGAATTTTTATTCAAATTCGTTGCCGTTAATTAATTTTCTGTAAATTACTTGTGTGCTTGTATTCAAAGTTATTTTGTAGACTAGTTGCCAATGTAAATTTTATTTCATTCCCCCTGTTTATTAAAACAAGAGTTTTAAACTCAGTTTGCTTCTAGAGAGATTTAATTTGCTAGTGTTTTATCTAAACACAAATCTTTTTTATTTAAAGCCTAAGGTTAGCAATTAAACCACCCACCTGGTGGCAGTTAACCAAAATGATTAGCTAGTGCTAAACTTTAGATAGGACATTGACGCTTTGTTCCTAACCGTGCAGTAGCGACTGCTATTCTAGTTTTTCTCAGCAAGAGTAAAAACGGCCACACGAAGTACTTCTAACTTTCCCGAGACCACACCAGATGTCGGTGCAGAACAGTAGGCACCTCAAGGACCTGTGAGCACCGCTAAACTCCACTCTTAACTTAATATGCAAGGAGGACCAATTCTATGATATACATTATACCATCCTTGAACCTTTATCACCAGGCTTCCTCCCTCTTTCACCTAGATCACCTTTAACTCTTCGACACATCCCGGCTGTCATTCAAGGTTTTACACCACTCTCGGTTCAACTTTCATCCACTGCATCTACCTTCTGCCTACCGTCCAGCACTGTTACAACGTCTTCCTGTGCAAAGGACATCTCTCCACCGATTTTACCCTCAGACTTTTAGAACGCGGAGCGTTCCTACTTATCTCAACCCTCCTCTAGCAGCTACTGAGGAAGTGTCCATCCTATCACGGCGGCCGATCTTCCTTCAACATCCAGTCATTACCATCCCTCCACATTTAGAGAGTGATCAATTATGTTCTATTTAATTTGACGCTTACCTACGTTCTCCAAAATAAAAAAAAAATAAAAAAGAGATAAAAATTAAATAAATGTTTACATATATGCATGCGACAATGGACAACACAACAATTTACCTTCATGGCGAGTCGAGGCGCCATAACCTACGGTCCCCGTCGTTTATACATACAACTACAACTAGTAATACTAGTCATCTCAGTCTGCCCTCTGCCTGCGGAGGATTGCATAATAAGCCCCATCTATACGATGACTCATCTTTTTGCCACCAGTTGGCGCGCCACGCTACGAATTGTACCGCCAAAAATATTCAAACCACCGCTTCGCTCAACCGTCGGTCTCCGACTGCACTGTCTCTGCAATGGCTGAATCGTCATCCTCTGACGGATCGCAACAAACTCCGCCACAATCTCCTACACTTCTACCAGACAAAGCTAACGTTCCTTCGCCTATCCCTTGCAAGTGCCCAGGATTCTCAAAATTTATCCACAAGAGTAAGAACGGATCCACACCCGTGTTGCCAGCGTCACCGTTCGTGCGACGTTCTTCTAAGGAATGCAGGATTTGCATCAAAATATCTCCACAACGATGGATACTAATCCGCAAACACCACCGCCTATCTAACCAACATGCAAACCGAGCAGAAGGCAGCAGCCTCCGCTTTGCCGGTGACAGGTCTTTCCGATTCTACCATCCCTAAATCAGCTTCTTTGCGCAAAGTCTCGCCTTCCTCTTCACGGAAGCGTCCCGGCCAAGCAACGGACAAACCAAGCATAAACTTTGCCTCCGCAGCCACGAAAAAACGACGTAAACATGAACGTTCTTCCGTTCCATCTACTGTTTCGAGTTCCTCTTCACCTACCAAGCCTCCGGTTCAGGCAACACTCATCCCTTGCTTTAAGAATCAAGACTCTCGACATTTGCCTACTCAAGCAAACCTATCCTCCTATCATCCCTGCTATTCCAGGTACCTCGGGTAGGTAGCCTGCCAAAACAGTTTCGTTCGGTAAATCCAGCATCCCAACTGGTCCTTCAGTCCGCATAAAACAAGCCCGCCAACGACCGATTTGCGCCACCTCCGCATCATACCTCACGATTACCTGTTCTCGGGAAAAACCAGTCAGTTAGCCCAACAGCTTCTCTACAGCCTCCTATTACCATCCGGCCTCCTCCTCCGGTACTTCATCATCCAGAACCTAACACGGCACCTCCGCTAGCACCTTTCCCGTCTAGCTCAGTTTTGCGAGAAGCATTAACTAGAGGTCTCCACCTCTCAGCTAGAGAAGAAGAAAACTTTGCCGTCAACGTTAATTTTATCCTTAAATTTACAGAACAATTTACAGATACTGACGCGCTTCGCGCCGACAACTCCATCCTCCGCGCTGCAAATGAAGCACTTACCAACGAGTTAGAAATTGCTAACAGAAAGTTCGACTCGCAGCTTTTAAATTGCGCATTATTGAAAGCTCACTACAACTGGGTATCCCCCATCCCTTCAACTCCGTGGCGGGCATACTACTGATACTTGATCAAGTATGCACGTACCAGACGTCCTCACAATGCTCCTTCTATAGTTAGTGCTCCACTGTCACCTCGATCCTCTACCAATGCCGATTCCCTGTGTTCTCCGAGAGCCGTCCACCAAGCTGCTCCATCTCCGCTTTCGTCACCATTTGACGATCTTTCCGCAACGGCTGCCACCCATTTTACACCTCCGCTACCGCCGCCCGAATTAACACACCAAGGTTCTTCATTACCTTCGACACCATCTCTTACTCAGGCCTCCGCTGCTCTTTCACAAGATCCATCCTTGCTTTCTCAACTAAACGACATCTCTTCCGTCCCAGCTGTCACGACTTCAGAGTCGCCATCCTCCGCCTTCGTCCATCATGATGGCACTGCAGCTGCCTCCGTTTCCTTTGAAGCTCCTCCTCTTGATGTTTGGCAACAAACAAAAGGCAATCCTCTGCTTTCCAACCTGTCAAATTATTCTGTCTGGCAGTATGATAATGCTCGGTCTTTTCTGCCTGTTTTTCATGGTCTTCACCCTAACGTTAAAACTATGGAGGGTGATTTGCTTTGTTCCCCCTACCGGGCTAAGGCTACCGGAATGGCTTTCGGCTTCTGCATGCTGCCTTGAAGAAATTCTTTCACGCTTACCTTCCGGCCCTGCGAGGCGTTCAACTATACCAGTTCTTAGATACTTGGACTTTGTAGTTATTCTTCTCGCCGTAACATACACAGCCCTCCTTTTCGTACATTTAGAAAAAAAAAAAAACAACCGTGCGTACCGCATAGCATCCAGACCTCCGAATCTGACGCCCTACTCGTTATTTCTACCCTCCGAAAATGTCAAGTGCGTTACGGCCACCACGTTCTACCTTACCAAGTGACTCTCCTCCATATCCTATATTCAGACACGACATTAGCCTCCGGTCTCCTCCTGTGCATCTTTCAAACAGACCTTGTCTACGTCCGCATTTTTTCAAGAACCTCCGTCAAGTCACTTTCCCACATGGTAAGAGGCTTCATCTTTTTAGTTGATCTCTTAGCCTTGTTCCCATATGAAATGACCTCTGCAGTCTGCTTACGATGATGTTATTTAAAAAAAAAAATCTTATAATATAGCTTACTGCATCCCCGATCTCACTCATGCCGTCTTTAAGGTTTAAATAGACCTTCGGTAGTGCTGAAGAATGTTATAAATGAGTGAAAGTGGTTGGGGCAGCAGAATGGTCTTCATCAGGACTTACTAGTCCAGGGGACGCCGACTCGTATTGCGGGAATGGAATGGAACTCCGAACCTAGCCCTCCTCCGGGTTACAAAGTCTGCTAATTATAAATTAGGTAATGTTTATTTTCATCGGTTATAAAAAGACTAAAATGCAGGGCCTGCACCTGTTTAATTTTAGTTTTTATTGCCTAACTGAAAACATACATTACCTTAACTCCCACCCATGCCTCCCCCTCCATGAGCTAGGTTCTGGAAGGTGGAGAAATGATGTTGATTGCCACTGCACAAGGGCTTATATGAGCAGCCTCGCACATGCGCAGTACAGGTACGAGTCCGACAGGGAAGACAACTTTCAAGTTTCTAGGGGAATAAAGCTCAAAAGGGGGAAACTGCTAATTATAAATCAGGTAATGTATATTTTCGGTTAGGCAATAAAAACTAAAATTAAGCAGGTGCAGGCCCTGCAATTTTAGTCTTTTTGTTATCGGAGCCTTGAAATGGCCGTGAATTTGTCAGGGTACTTTGTTTGGACTGTGGTTAAGGCCATAAAAGTAATAGTAAGTTAGGTATAAAATTAAATAAGTCGAAAAAATTAAATAAATTAATAAAAATAATTTGTGAGCAGAATCCATTTCATGTGTGAACGATGCTTCCCTTGGATTGGACTTGAAGCATAAAAGAGGTGCCAGGCAGTGCAAGCAATTTTTGCCATAAGGAGTAGCTGAGTAAGTGTTGTTCCACTGAATGTTAGTTGTTGTATTTCTCATTCCTCATTGTCCATTGGGGGAGGCAGAGAGGATGTAATGTTTATCATTGTTTACAGAGGTTTAGCTTCCCACTGCAAACTTAAGAGTTCAGTGGTGACAACGATGACATCTGGCAAAATACTGGAATTTAAATGGTAATTTTGAGAACCTACTCTACAAAGAGCCTTGAAATTGGTCGTAAACTAGCCTTGAAAAACCTTGAAAATGGTTGTGTACGAACCCCGTCTTTCGTTTCATATACAACGGAACAATATACGAATTCACCTGCCTCCTGTTCGGCCTCAGTGCAGCACCAAGAGTGGTCACGTTGGTTTTAAAGGCGGTCCTTGCCTTTCTTCATCAGCACGAAGTACGTGCCGATGCCTACTGGACGATTGGATCCTCCCTCATCAAGGCAGACTCCAGCTACTCGCAAACTAGACTTTTCACTAGGACTCCTGCATCGCCTAGGAGTTGGAGTCAACTTCTCGAAATCAAGCTTTACTCCATTGGAAAACTGAGTGTTCCTAGGAGTGGCCTTCAATCTAACACAGGCGGTCGTCACGCTTTCCCCAGACAAAATATCGTCTCTTCTCCTAAAAATACGGATCTTCCTCCGGTCGCTCACTTACATGCTGACACAACTCAACTCCCTCATCAGTTTGCTGGACTCCATGGCACTACTAGTTCTGTATGGCAGATAGATGGTTCGATCTCCAACATTTTAGGATCAACGAATGGACTGCCCGGTCGCCCCCGGCTGTGACTGCGTCTAAACGAATTTCCCCTCTACACCTTACCGTCATGAATGAACGTATATTACGTCACCTGGATGGTGCCGCTTCACGAGTCTCCGCCCGACATCCACCTATCTCTCACGCTTCCCTACAAGGCTGGGTGTTCATATCGGTGACCGTATGCCATCCCGGATCTGGCCACCGAACGCCACCGACCACATCAACGTTCTAGAATTGCAAGCGGTCTTCCTTGGTCTGACACACTTCCAACACCTTGTCACGGGAAATGTAGTACAAGTCCACATCGACAATACTACAGCGGTCGCCTATCTCAACGACAGAGGAAGAAGATCCCGCTCTCTCCATCAAGTCACCTCTGACATCTTCGTCCTGTGCATTCGCGTGAAGACGACCTTACTACCGCTCCACATTCCGGGCAGCCGCAACGTGATTGCGGACTCATTGTCACGTCGGTCCCCTCCAGCCGGCGAATGGTCCTTCAAAACATCAATTTGCACGTATCTCTTCCATCTATGGGGGCGACTGTATGTCGACCTCTTTGCCACGAGGCTCAATACCAAACTTTCCCACTTTGGCATCCTGGTGGTGCCTGACGACTGAGCATGGGCAGTGGACACCCTAACGATGGATTGGAGCCACCTCTTCGGTTACCTGTTTCGTCCACCTAGGTTACTCCCCCTTGTCCTACGCAAGGTTGCTCATTCTCCGGGTTGCTTCATCATCCTGATGGCTTCCAACTGGCTGTCGGCCACCTGGTTTCCTCTTGTACTTAGCCTATTAATCGACTGTTTTCGGTGCCTACCGGACATACCGGACTTACTGTCCCAACGTCGTGGAACTTTGCTCCATCACAAACCCCAGACGCTCCAGCTACATGCGTGACTGCTATCATCAGATTACTCGAAACAAGCGTTTCTTCAGAACAGGTCTCTCGCATTGTGTCTAAGGCTGTCCGGTCGTCCACCAACAAAATCTATGACAGTCGT
This sequence comes from Lithobius niger, assembly GCA_023313725.1. NCBI lineage: Eukaryota > Metazoa > Arthropoda > Chilopoda > Lithobiomorpha > Lithobiidae > Lithobius > Lithobius niger. Next base: position 33,429 of record JAHWFP010174877.1, read on the forward strand.
TGGCGACGATGGCTTTGTGGCTGTATGCCGCAGCAGATCAATCCGGTCGCTCCGTCTCTAGCTCAGTTTCTGCGCTTCCTGGCAGATCTGAGGTTTGCGAGGTTCTACTATCCCCGTCTACCGGTTCGCCCTAAACACCGTTTTTTATAGCCGACGAATATATACATTACCTGTTTTAATTAGCAGATTTCCCCTAAAGTCTTAAAAGTTGTCTTCTCTGCCGAGCTCGTACGGTACTGCGCATGTGAGAGGCTTGCTTATATAAGCTTCCGCGCAGCGGCTATTGGCATCATTTCTCCTAGGGCGATCGCCATGCGTGGTAGTTCTTTGAGCTTCCCCGTTCGACGTTCCTCCGCCTCCACCTTCCGTCGTCCTGTGGAAGGTGCGTTCCTCCGCTCCTACGTCAGGGACGGTCGTTCTGCCTCCCACTGCTTCCATCCAGGCCAGTGGATGATGTGCCGGCCCTTTCGTCCATGAACCGGTCTTCCTTGCAAAGACTCCATTCTCATCACTGCATTACTTTGCCACATGCAGTCATTCTGCCCTCCGCCTCCACCTCCGCTCGCGGAACGGCTCCTCCCTCCATTTGCTTTGTGCTGCTAATTATTATCTTGCTAATTTTCACTTACGCACTGTGTATTTACAAGCTTTTATGATGGAGCTGCTAGCATCCGTGGTTCTTGAGCAGCTTCCACACTGGACCCCGAACGCGGTGTTTGGGGTCCAGGACCAGACTTATACCCGTAGGCAAAACCTGACACCCTTCCTTGCTTACCCCTTTCCACACTGAACTCCGACATCGCATCCAGGTCGAGACTTTAGTTAATTTTTCTTTCGCCGCAACTTTTTGGCAATTTTGCTGTTCCTTTCACCCTCCTGTGTCCCATCCTCTTGCTTAATTTTAGCAGTTGTCCTGCTACTTAATGCTTAAATATTGTTTGCATTAGCCTAATGTAAATCCGAATAGCTAAAGTGGTTAGCGACAGTATTGTATACATGGTTTCCTATGGTCCAAATCTCAAGTTTCCAGTCCTTATCATTCAGAGTTATCAGGCAAAATGCTACTGTGGTGGATATTTTTTATTTTCATTTTTCAATAAAGTTTTGAAAGGTCATGTGAGCAAATGGTAGGCTACCTCAATTTATGAGAAACTTGTGCTTTGACTGATGCCAGGATTTTGAAGACATCAACAAGCACCGAACTGGACTGGTTTCAGCAAGCCCTTGAAATGCTGCACGCAATGCCATAAATTGCTTGTTTCTAGTTGATACAGTTCTCGAGATATGACAATTTAAGCATTGGGGTTTGATAATCAGTCGCCATTTGGCAAGTAGCTCTAAAATCTAAGTCACCAACTGCTGAATTTTCCTTGCCATTTAGCGAGTGGCGACCGACATTGGAGAAGGTTGACTGGGATCGTCAGTAGAGAATACTCTGTAGATGAGAGCAAAGGGACCTTTTTGGTACAAGCAAAAAACCAGACTAGTTTTAGCAAGCTAAAAAAAGCAGTGCTTGTTTGAAGATACACTCTACTGAATGTTAAGGCACCCACGTTTAGGCCTATTATGGCCCTGCCATTAGCCTGATAGGCCTAAATGCGAGTGCCTAACAATCAGCAGAATGGATCAACAAACAAACATGAAATGGTTTCCACTTCTTAGCTTGCGGAAACCAATCCGGTTCGGTGCTTGTTGATTTCTTCAAAATCCTGGCATCTGTCAAAGCACAAGTTTCTCATAAATTGTGGTAGCCTACCATTTGTTCACATGGCCTTTCAAAACTTTATTGAAAAATGAAAATAAAAAAAATATCCATCACAGTTGCATTTTGCCTGATAACTCGGAATGATAAGGACTAGAAACTTGAGATTTGGACCATAGGAAAGCTAGCAGAACCACATTTGATATACTGAAACATAAAACCCACCAACAAGAAGCACAAATTTGTTGAGTTTGATTAGGCCTCACTTCACCAATCCAATACTGGTACGTTATTTGTCAATCATGAAAACCAAGTTGTCAGTCGTGTTATTTTTCAATCATGAAAAACCAAAAGAAAGCCGGCCGACAGCTTTCTTAATTTTGACCAATTTCTACCAATAAAGCCATGAACGTTAAATAAACGGTTCGGTATCGTCTTATTTGATAGCATCAGTGTCTGTGCTGCCAAAAGCCCATCATCCTCAAACCCCTCCACCCTCACTGTCGGAACTTTACCGTTTCTCACTAGACCAAAGTAATGTAAGCTGTAGGCTGCCATAGTTTTTGTATAGCATCCCATGTTTTAATCCTGATACCTATGACTACTAAAATTCCTCAGTAGCACAATCGGTGCGATATGTGTCACACACAAAAATGCCTTCTCTGTAGACAAATCAAAGCTCTTTCAACAAACCACCATATTAAAATTACGAAATGCAAGCTTTTTAACAACTTTTGTATTCAAAATACGTAAACACATTATACTGCGAGTGTTCAGAAAATCGAAGCACCAAAATAAAGATGCACAATCTCACAACAAGAAGGAAATCGGACCAAATTTCCGCAAATTTTCGACAGTCTGCATGGAGGATGATGAAAAACGTCTCCCAACTGTCTTCTTCAGGCACTATTTTTAGGTTATACTGCTAGTTTGACTCGCATCATTCCGTTTGTTTACATTCAAACCACAGGCGGCCGTGGCCTTCAATGTTGGCCGGGCTGTAGCCACGGCCTTCGTTGTTGGTCAAGCTGTTTCCATTTGGTTGCAAAGCTGGTGTGGAGGTCGGCTCTTAACAGGGTATTGGATTGCAGGTGTGGAAGGTGCCTCTGTATTCACGAGGTCGTAGTTCTCTCTCCTATCCAGGAACATAAGAGAGAACTAAGACCTCATGAATATCCAGACCCCTTCCACACCAGCAATCCAATACCTTGTAAAAGCCGACCTCTACACCGGCCTTGCAACTGAGTGGAAACGACCCGACCAAAAACGAAGGCCATAACCATGACCAGACCCACATCGAAGGCCAAGGCCAGGGCTACCACCTGACCAACATCGAAAGCCATGGCTGCCACAAAGTTCGAAAGTAAACAAACGGACTGATGTGAGTCAAAGCTGCAGTAAAACCTCAAAATAGCGCCTGAAATAGACCGTTGGGAGACTTACTTCATCCTCCGCCACGCAACTGTTGGAATATGTGGAAATTTAGACCAGATTTCCTTATTCTTGTGAGATTATGCATCTTTATTTTGGTGCTTCGACTTTGTATTTAGTTGGAAGATTGTCTAGCTGTAGTTATCGAATTTGCCTGTAATAACGAGTAACTTTTCTCGAGTAAAATTTCCGTTTATCACGTTATGTCTTTGCTACACTTTTAGTTCCCAACGTGTTTCGTGGCAGAGATTGGGCCATTTCTCTCCTATCGCTCCGGCCTCTTGCTGCCTATAGAGCATGCGATGAGTGCTTCTCTACTGAATGCCTGCTGCTACCACGTGACGCCATCATAAGCAACAACGTTGTAGTTTACTCGGAGAAAGTAGTGTTTTTGCAGTGCGGCGAGAAACACTTTTTAAGTAATTTTAAAAATGTTAAACTCGCTACTATAAATCAGTTAGTAGCAGAAACGTTTTGGATCTTTTTAGACTCAATAGCCAAAACGAGGAAAGATTGCAATCAGGCAACTGATATGAGAACTGAGATCTTAGAGGCAACTGATATGAGAAATTTGTGTATTAAAATGGGCCCCCTATGGCGTATAATCAACAAGAAAGTTGTGCAGTACATATTTACCAAATTTAGCAAAAATCAAGTGGGTGTTAGTATGCTCCGGTTAGTGTTTTTTTTACTTTTTTTTTTATAACTTTTAGCCTAGTTAAAATATTGCAAAATTTCTAACTACCCTTGTATCTATGGATGGTGTTATATTACATACATTTTTTTAGCCATGGTCATATCCTACCTGGTAAACAAACTGAATAAAACTGGTGTAGAATTGTGTAACATGCTTTGGCGTCATCATTCATTACTTAGTACTGTAGGTCTAAAGGCATCAAAAGCAACACAACGTTGCAAGTCAAAACATCAAAATAAAAAGTGGGAAAACCAAAAGTGGGCTTGGCTTATTAAAAAAATGAACTTTTGCTTTAAGTACAGCAAAATAAAATCGCTAGTCCAAGCTGATCAAACGTAGCCCATGTATTACCACTAAGGATATAACCAAAGTTAGAAATTTTGCAATATTTTAACTAGGCTAAAAGTTATAAAAATTATTCTTGAAATGGTAGGCTAAGTAAAAAAACCACTAACCGTAGCAAACTAACACCCACTTGATTTTTGCTAAATTTGGTAAATACGTACTGCAAAACTTAACAAATTTCCAAAAAAGTACAAAATCGACTGCGAATTGGCTTTGTTCGAACTTAAAACCACAAGGGATAGCCCAATTAATTTTTATAAAAAAAAAAGCCAGTATAATTGACAACTAGGCTTAATCACTGGAACAAAATCCCGGGAGCAGTTACCACAGACACAATGTTAAGGTGTGTGCTGCACCAATTGAGGTTTGTGCGAATGAAATGCACCAACTAAGGAAAAAAAAAAGTCAACGCTGTTGTTTCCAGCTTATCTAAAATGAGTAGTTGATTAGCAACTGCGTACTTGGTGCGTATTTGTGTTAAAAGGTTTGGCGGCAATCACAGTGCTGTGTACTCCTATTGCACAGTTCCTGGTGATGAAAATACACAGGCGATCGTCTTCTTCAGGCTCACTACTTGCCTGAAGTAGTGAACCTGAAGAAAAAGACTGCCTGTATATTTTTCTCACCAGGAACTGCTGATCATCGAAAATTTGCAAGGATGTGTAGTTAGCCTATATCTTAATATGTAAAAATAGGCATAACAATTTGATTTTTTTTCAACGTTGTAATGAGTTTTCGTAGTAAACGGAGTGATGGCTTCAAACTGTACATTGAGCCGAACCACTTTGAATTTGCGAAACCATATGTTGGAAAAATAATGCTAGTACATATTCAAACATTGGCAAACTTCGAGTTTGGCACATCTTTAATGAACAAATATGAAAAAGTCACTCGCTTTGTCTGGTTCAGGCCATTAATGTCAATAGTTCTTGAGTTTTTACCTCATTGTTGTTCCTAGAGGTAAAAATGTCAACTCACTCAACTGTTATTGATGTACGTCGGCAAATTTTCAATCCAATTCGTGGATCTTCTTCAGGCCAAAAAATATATTTACTCAACATCTGGAACACACACTTGAACTACATCTGAGCTTCTTCGACTTTTTGAAGTTTTATTGCCCCTGTTGTGATTGGGCCACGTTTGGTGCTTCGTGCTGCTATGGTTTTGTGGGTGATGGGAAGGAGGGCATGGATTCGGCTAAAGGCACCTTTAGTTAGGTTGCATGGTGGTGGATTTTGTGTGGCTATTGCAAGTGATTCGAGGGCGAGCCTTGGATACAATTTCTTTTCGAAAAATAAAATTTTGGTGTTATCAAAATCGTGGTTATGTCCAGTGTCGGCGTGGTGTACTGCCAGACCAACATTTAAATCAAACTGTTGAACAGCAGCTTTGTATTTGGAATTTCTTATTTTGACTAAGCATTTTGTGTGCCCAATGTATGAAGCAGGGCATTTGGACCAATCACAACAGGGGCAACAAAGCAATAAAACTTCAAAAATCAAACAAACACTGCAGAGTCGAAGCTCAA
>JAHWFP010174880.1:0-12042 GCA_023313725.1 Lithobius niger
CACTGTTCTGCTAGAGGGATGCGACGAATTTGTAAATGATTTTGCCCGGTGTTGAATCCAGAAGAACGATGCAGGAAGGGCGATTATCAAGCTACAGGGGCTGGGGAAGTCCTGTAAGCACACCCCGGGGAGGGGGGGGGGAATCCGGCATGGTGAACGCTCTTTTGGCCATTTTAATGCCATTTCTGACCACTTAACACAATTTCTCAGAACATTTGCTACTTATTAAATCCAATTTTTTCCCCACCCCTCTAATAAAATGTTGGAGGTAAGAGTGTACGCGATTATTAATCACGTTCTGCAAGAAGGGTGCGACGAATTTGTAAATAATTTTGCTGAGTGGTGAATCCAGGAGATAGATGCAGGGAGGGTGATGATCAAGCTACAGGGTCTGGGGAAGCACTGTAAGCACACCCGGAGGAGGGGGGGGGGAGTGAACGCTCTTTTGGCCGCCACCTTAATGCCATTTCTGACCACAATACATATACAAAGCGAGTTTCTCAGAACATTTGCTGTTTTTTAAATCTATTTTTCTCCCCCACCCTTCCTGTAAAATGTGTTCCACTGCAAACCCATCACTGTCTTTATTCCAAGCTCTACTCCTTCCAATAGGTACAAACAAAACAAAACAAAACCATACGCAAGTAAAGTAGTCGCAATTTCAGTTTTTATTTCTTAGTTTGCACAGCTTTAGCTTTAGCTTTTTATTCGCACTCAGCCTTCGCCATGCCGCCAGGAGTTTGGCAAATTTTATTTTCAAGTCTACTTCAAAACATTCTTTTGTCTTTTTTAAGACAAAAGAATGTTTTGAGTAGACTTGAAATTCTATTGTCTTTTTCAAGTATTTTACTAATAGTAAAAATGGTTTTGGCTAAGCCTACTAAATTTCGTTGAAAAGAACTATGCATTTGGTTGACCATTTCCTTAATATAGGGGTAGTGACCACGTGACGTTTCGTCATGAGTTTCAAACACCTTCCCCACCCCTAAAATTCACTCAACTTTTACAAACAATTTGGCAATTAATCGAATGATTGCAAAAATCTAAAAAAAAAAACAAAAAAAAACTGAATAGTCATTAAACAATTTCGACATATTTCTATAATGTTGGGAATGGCAACGCGTTAATTTATCATAATAAAGAATTTCAGTATTTTCTCCTACCAAATTTTAATTTCAAGTATATTCCAGGATTTTCAGGCATCGATATTTCTTCCAAGTACAACATGGAGGTAAGTGATATCATTCCACCAGGAAAAGGCCGCCAAGGTTAATCCTATTAGTCAGATTAATCGCACCGACTAATAGTTCGAAAATTAAATGAAAACTAGAACATTGCTACTCGCGGTAGCAATCTTCTAGTTTTCATTTAACGTTCAAAGTGTTATTCTGTGCGATTAACTTGTCTAATAGGGTTAACCTCGGCGACTTTTTCCTGGTTGAATGATATCACTACCTTCAAAGGTACCTTCACTACCATTCCTTTTTGGAAACTTGGCGGCGTCTCTTATACCAGTTTTGGTTTTGGGTGGATATCACAAAACTTTCATCGGACTGTGAACGTACAAAAGGTCACACCGGTTTTTTTGATATCTTCTTTTTTTTCTGTAGGAGTTTTATGTCTATAAATTTTCATATTGAAAATGTCGATATTTGGCATTGCCCAGTTAGCCCTTACATCAGCTAAATTGACACGTTTTGGTGTATTGGTTTTGGTTATTTGGTATACATTCATAATAAATTATGAAAAAGGTTAAGAGACTTGATAAGGGAGGCATTTTTTAAACATTGTCTGTTGTATTCTGACAAATTTAAAACTCAAATGCTCTGTGTTTGGTTAATTACAAGCAACAATACGTTCTCCTTGCCCCAGAATTAAAACGAACTTTCTTTCATAAAATCAGTGGATAAGACGAGGTTATTCAAAATGATTTGATTTATTCTCATAATAAAAATTTGTATTTTAGTATCAGTTCAACCAGCGTCGTGCAAACAAAAGGCTTCTTTTGTTTTATTTTATTTTATTTTATTTTATATGATTCTATTTTATATTTTTGACAGTGCGAAACAGGCTATAGTCTATAACAAAACAAAAATCCCGAAACGCGAGCGCCGTTATTATTTTTCTGCTTTGCAAAAATCATTGAATTTCGCTTCTTTCTTTTTTCCCCGTCATCACCGTTAAATTTTTTTCTTTCCCGAAATTTCCGAGTTACGGCCGATCATTTCAAACAATGGAGATAATTGGTTGAAAGGCAAAAGTAAGACATAAATTGATGGTCATAATTCAAAGCGACTATCTTTATGCTATACAGCAAATTGCCAAATCCATAATACAAATCCATTAAACTTTCAAAACGAAATGAGGCTACATTCAGCTTCATTACAAGCAGGCGGAGCGGAGCTGCCGGACGGGTTTATTCAACGAGGGGGAGGAACAGAAGGGGGGTGGGAGTGATAGAGAGAGAGAGACGGAAAATCGTCGCCGGCGAACGTGCTTTGCTGCTTAAAAATGACTGCTACGTCGCTGTGTGTTGGAATGTCTTTTAATGCATCATTAATTTCTCCACGAAGGAACAGCTGGTCAGATTCTACCTGCAGCAGGCGTTTCGCGATATTGAAATGTAAATCAGCGCGCCACCGCCGTCAAGGATTGTGACAGTGGCGTGCTCTGGCGGCGGAACATGACAATACCCGACTCTGGAATAATGGCGAACTTATTTGTCTCCGCGGGAAAGAGTGTCAAGCAAAAGTTAATTAGGCAGACGGAGTGTTTTACGGTTTTTCCCTCGTGATTTTTTGTCCGTCTGCTGGAACGAAGATTTCTGTTTAATGGATTTGTTTTTAGGGTGGTATAGTAGTAAAAGAAATGTACAGGGTTGTTTCTATGCCGTCCGTTAAATAGTTTTCCTTTAGATTTCTTTCCATCAGTGATAGTTAATTAATTTTATTGTGCCTCGACTCTAAATGTCGTTCTTTTTAGGATTTTTTATTTTTTTCCCCATTTTTTTTAATGAATGCTTCCATAAAAGCAGTAAAAATGTATGGCGCAAGTGAATTGTCGATTTTCTCACACAAGTAAACACACAAGTACCGGTACGTATTCACCCCCCCCCCCTCCTCCAAAGCAAAAACTGGTTGTAAGCAAAGCCTACTGTGCAACACTTCTCGGGCAAGAATATTCCTAAACAGAGAAATCATGCTTGTCTTCTCGGTTTCTCATTGTATAAACAAACAACGAAACTAAAGGGCTCCTACTAACTTTTCCATTTCTTACTGCTTGCGTACGACATAAACTGGAAACGGAAAGCCATATCGGCTTGATTAGTAATAAACTTGATTAAACCAATTACATTGAGAGTCGATTAGTTTTCCCTTGCGAATACAGCGATCGATATGGCTACTAATTCTCTAACACGTGTGAATAATTACCCCTCCTAAGAATACAATCCTAACACCCAAATGATTTCTTGGCCGCGGTTCCACGACGCGTATGCAACCGTAAAACCAGTGATCGCTTGCATTTCTAGCTTTTTTGCATCAATTCCCCATACATGTTTTGATCAACTGCGTCGGATGGCATGGCGGCGCGCACCTCTCAATTAAAGAGGAGCCCACTACGATTTTTTAATCGGTTTCATTTTAAACTGTAAGTTTAATTACAACACTAGTGAACTGAATCAACATTAAAAATATTCAGCACCGTTTGGCAGTTTTACGACACGGGAAGCCTCCAAACCGTTTAGTCTCGGCGTTTTTGAACATTTCATTTATCCGACTGCTACGTTAACGTCGCACGACTGATAAAGATGAAATATCTAGATAGCACAGTCATTGCCCAAAAGTAGTTTTATGAATTTGCGCCCTCCCCCTCCCCTCCCATGACAACAAAAAAAATGTCATACAGTAGAAGTTGTTTTAAATATTTCTCTTCCGCCTCCAAAAAAAAAAACTAAGCATCAAAGTCATGAACGATTGTCCAAACAAGTAGCCTAAGTCTACGCTAATTTCGCATGCCAACATGACTATACAAGCTTGTTATCCAGTTTGTACGAATCTAGATCAGAGGAGCCGCGTGCCTACGTCAGTGATCTGTGCTATAACTTGCTAGTCATTGGTCGGTTGGTGGTGACGTCCGCCGCTGACGAAGGCTACATAGTTCCCAGTAATTGGTCGTGGATGGATGACGTCAGTCGGCTAAAGAAAAAATAACGAACCTCGTACGTTTGCTGCGAACAAAAATCTTTGATCATTTCTAGCGGAGGATTTCCCCAACGGATTCGATCCATTTTCGAACTTAGACCTAGAAATGTGCCATAGAATCTGTGTGCAAAATTGGACAGAAATCCGATAATTCGTTAAAACGTTATGGCGCGAACACACAGACAGACACCCAGACAGACAGACACCCAGACATACAGATAAACCGTTCGCATAAGAGTTTAATCGACTCTAACAATTAATTTACGGACGACAATCATGCATTCGGTTATGCGTTTGTTGTGGTCAACTCTGCCCCTAAAATATTCAGTGGAAATTTACACGCCCACTAGAACGTATTTCTGGTTTGTTTGCTTTGGTACGTTTTGAACTGCTCCGTATTGGAATTGTTTTGACGCGCTCCCGCCATAGGGCATTGCGCCATTCTTACTACACTGCAGAATGGTATAGCTACAATAAAATCAGTAATATCAAAATCATCACCAACAGGCAACATTTGCCTGTATTCCAACTGCCGAGTGTTAAACGAGGTAATTTTAAACAACGTTAAGCTTGAAGCTTCCGAATACATATATATTTTTTACTAATTCTTCACTTATAGACCATAGCACTTTTAACTAGACGTCATAGCACCCTGAAGTATTCTTATTGTTCATATTTATGAAGCTTTCTGACACCGGTAATACTGCAGGTAATCTACCGTACGTGGAATTACAGCTTTTCCCTTAGTCCTTTTAACACCGAGGCATTGCAACGTGGTATTTCTTTAGCAAATATTACTTGAGTCTAGTTTAAATATGAATCATTTTTCACAATCCCTTGTTATATTCCTAAGCTGGTAAAATTTAAGAATGTAACTTTTGAAATAAAAAAATTATCGTCTATAATACCCGAGTGCTTCTATGAAGTCGATAATCTGCATGTTTTAGCACGCAACACCTTTCCTTTCCACGAGGGAAATTTTCTGGAAAGGAGTTGAGTGCAAAAAAAACCCCACAAATTACAGATTTCATAAAAGCAGGAGATTTTATTACATCTACATCAGATTTTATTTACGAAGTATGTGGTGTTTCGTCTCTATCAACTTGCACTACCAATTGATATGAGCTAGGTCAGCTAATTAAATCGGTAAAAGAGCTACCCACCAAATGTGCGAGGTCTGTCCCATCTATCTCTACTTTCAGCTTCAATGGTTTAAAGCATTTTATTTGTTAATGAATATTACGCAAAGAACATGACAAGTGGCGACGAGGATTTGGAATTGTAGCACTGGATTATAAACTAAGTCGAAATCAAATGTTTCAAGTGAATCCAAGTACCTTGAAATTTTAAACCTCAGTTATTGTTTTAGTATTTCCTAACTAAATACGGATGCAAACCTATTTACGTTGCCTTTTGGGCTTATATGTCAGACGGCCTGAGCGGGGAATCGAACCCACGACCTCTGAAATCAAAGACCGAGGTCCTACCGCTGAGCCAGACTGACATGGCCAAAAGAAAACGTCCATAGGCAGCATTTAACACGCACACATCCATGTAAGCATACACTTTTCCAGATTTCAGAGGTCGTGGGTTCGATTCCCCGCTCAGGCAGTCTGACATATAAGTCCAAAAGGCAACGTAAATAGGTTTGCATCCGTATTTAGTTAACCAATTTCGAGCCCATTTGCTTTCCGTCCCGTTTAACCCATTATTTCACGCTTCTTGTGTGTTCCTTTCGGCTTCACTGGTGTGTGGCGCGCAATCAAGCGTCCCTCCAGTGGCGATTGGAAAAGTGTTTGTTTACATGTATATATGTGCGTGTTAAATGCTGCCTATGGACGTTTCGTTTTGGCCGTGTCAGTCTGGGTCAGCGGTAGGACCTCGGCCTTTGATTTCAGAGGTTGTGGGTTCGATTCCCCACTCAGGCAGTCTGACATATAAGTCCAAACGGCAACGTAAATAGGTTTGCATCCGTATTTAGTTAACCAATTTCGAGCCCATTGGCTTTCCGTCCCGTTTAACTTAGCATTTCCTAATTTAGCAAAGTAGGTTGATCCAATTTCGAATGGGGGGGGGGGGGCCCGCCGGAAGAAACAATAACTGAGCTCTTGGTACAAAGTGATTTTCCGTTACACATCCAAGAATATGGAAACAGCCGATGGGTCAAAGAATGCAGTGACGTAAGCGGTTGTTGAAATGTGGCTTAAATAAGCTTCTGAGAAAAGAAACACCATGGGTATCAAACGATTCCTACAAAGGTGCGTTTCGAAAATTGAAAACCTTGTTTCTTAATAGTAGCGTGTTGGTGCATTACAGTGAGTCCTTGCCTCTGAAATTAAGATGTGATGGATCGCCCTATGGGTTGGCGCAGAACTTTATATGTGTTCCCAAATGGGGAAAGCGATATCGATTGCTTTCACCTCTGCCACATTTACGGTAGCGGAGAGAGGATATACACAAACTGACAGAGCGGCATTGAGCATTATTTTTGGTGTTCAAAGGTTTCACCAATATTTGTCCTGTAGAAATGCTACGCTTTCTTCAGACAACTAGCCCTTGCTTGGATATTCAATTCAGGCAAGAGTACACCAGTTATGGCAGCTGAAAGATGGGCCTTATTTTTTAACAGTTATATTTTTGGTATTGAACACATCAAAAGGGCTCAAAACTGTGCAGCTGATACTTTATATTAATTACCATTACAAAATTTACCAACTCAGAGATTGAATTAGACTCTTTAAGAGTTATAAACATAAAAAATGTTGATGATATCCTACCTTGCCATCTCAGTTAGAAACGTGGACAAAACAAGGTAAGATATTTACAGGGTTTTGAAATATACTAGACTAGGTTGGCCTACAGTTGATGAAAAAAATTGTACCGAGTTTAAACCGTATTCTAAACGTAAAGCTGAATTGAGTATTGAACAAAATTCCTTGTTTTGGGGGAGAAAAGCTGTCATTCCAACAATGCTGCATTATCAAATTGCTCTTGGAATTACGTATGGTACATAGTGGCATTGTTCGTATGAAAACTCTCTCTCGATCACATGGCTGGTGGTCTGGTCTGTACCATAATTTAGAGCAAATAGTAAAATCTTGCAACATTTGTCACCAGGATGGGGAAGAGCTATCCAAAGAATGTTTGGCACTGGGCTAATGGGTGCTGGGACAGAATTCATGCTGATTTTTGTGGGCCTATTATGGTAAAATTGTTCTTAGTGATCATATGTGCCTATTCAAAGTGGCCATAAATATTTAGTAAGGGTTCGACCACCACTGAGTGCACCAACAAATATTCCAGAAATTAATCAGTTTGGAGAGGCTGCCTCTTGCACTTGTTACTGACAATAGTCCTCAGTGGGCTTCATCAGAAGTGGAAACTAATGGCATTACACACATGACGGGTGCTCCGTATTATCCTGCTACCAATGGAGGAGCCAAAAATTTGGTTAAAACCTTTGAAAGGTCATATTTTGCTGAAATTAACAGTGATACTTTTCCAGTCCAAGCCTTAGCCAGATTTCTGCTCGCTTATCGTGACACCGCATTTCACTAAGGGGGAGACAACATGCAAATTGTTGCATGGCTATTTACTTTGTACTGCTCTTGATTTGTTAAAACCTGCTTTGAGAACCAAAGTTGCTAAACGTCCAACTTTAGCCAGACTCCAAAATTGGAAGTAGAGAAATATTCATACCTGACTCTTGTGTGTGGGGCTAGAGATTACTGGCCTCAAGCTCAGCAAAAATGGGAAAAATGTAAAGTAATTCATTCTGAAGGTCACAGGATTTATTGAATCCACCCGTGAATCGACTACTGATCTGTGGTACCACCACCGTAATCAGCTACAAGCCACAACTATGGATCGAAGCCTAGTGAGTCATTCCATCCTAAGGAGGCTTCTATGTGTCTTCCAGATGTGTCTTATAGCAAAACTGAACACTGCCAGAATGTTAATTCGGAAAATCGAGATTATCTTTCTCCAGGAAAGGCCATGGGTTTCCTTAACCAGATGTAACCAAAAGATGTATCCAGGCAAGGATCAACTGAGGTGTTCATACCAGCTGCAGTCAGTCATAGATCTGGGGTTGTTGTTCTACCAGACAGTACCGTGGGTTTTGGGAACACTCCTGGCATGAGGCGTTCTTCACATTCTCGTGTAGTTGGTAATATCAGGCAATGTTTTCATTCGCCTGTAGTGGATGAACTTTCACCTGTCATAGATGCTGCTGGACACTTTCCCATAATAGGAGAGCTCGGCAACGTTCTCCAGTCACAGGATAATCTTCTTCTGTCATAGGGGAGCTAAGACGGGGTAAAACGCGACAACCTTCAGGTTCAACTCGAAACAGTTGTTCACCTTATAATTCAGAAAGCCAACAAGGAGTCGAATGGTACCCATTCGTCCCGATCTATGATGAAGTAGAGAGGGATGAAGACTGACCACCAGGAAGATTTCTTTTCTTTTTTGATTCTGTTTTGTTTTGTATGTGTGTTCGAATTTTTTATTGTTTTGTAAATACTTTATGCTACTTCTAGAAACATTTGCACAGAGTAGCAGAATTTTTTCCTTCTGGGAAGACTTTGGTGGCTCAGCTTCATCAGTTAGCGCTACCAACTAATGTCAGCTGGCTCAGCTGATTAGCCCAATAAAAGAGCTTCCAACAAAATGTGCGAGGTCAGTCACCATCTATCTCTGCTTCCAGTTTCAATAGTTTTAGGCATCTTATCTGTTAACACATATTGAGCAAAGAATGACAGTATTTAAAAGTCAATGTTTAACTGTTGAAATTGTTAATAATAAAAGTACAATTTCGAAAAATAGATTCGTTTTCATTTCCGTGACAATCTTTCATGAAATTAAACATAAACCTCCGAATCCTACCGAAAAGCAACTTCGTGTTTCCATAAAAGTCAGACGATTCATGAAGATGACTTCATTGCCATACTGCGGGCATAACTGCAATGAAGGCAAACTGCTTCCTCTAAGTGAGATAGCTGTTCAGACCTATGGTGTGTGTGTCGGTGACCAACAGTGATGAGTAAGGCTTTGTTTATATAATTACTGAGTAGAAATGTGTGGTCTTTACAGTATAAGTCGAACGTGGTGCTCACTTTGTGGAAAGAAAAAATTCTCAATATTTTAAATGATTTTACATCCTAACTGGTGCAAGACAGTGAACCAAGTTTTGCATGCGCTGGGTCGCGATGACCCTAGCATGCATGTATGTTGTATTGTGTATGAACAAAAGCAATTAATTACAAAAAATGCAAGCTTTTTGTAGGTGAGCAAGTGACTAACGCACAGTCCAGTGGTCAAGTCCTTGCCTTGTGAACCCAGACGACTCGCAATCAAATTTTGTAGCTCTCCTATGTAGGCTACCTATGGGACTTAAAAATGAGTCAAGGGGTTAAATCCTCTTGTGGTATTAACACTGGCAAAACCATGTAATGGATTCCAGATGCTGTTATAGAATATAACTTGAAACATTAATGTAGATTACGATCGATGCTGTAGTCATCTTTGAAAATGGCTACTTCATATTCTAATTTCAACAAACAGTGGACTTTCTTCCAAGATGGCAGTCTTATTTAGTAACCCGCGATTTTGATTCATATTTTGTATGCATGGTTTTGATATCGTGTTGACCAAGAGTAGACAAAACGTGGTTCCATGTCTTGCGCCAGTCTACATGTAAAACTAGTTAAATTTTCATGGTTAGGCTACCACGATGGCATATGATATGATAAAATATACGTATTAATGTATGTACATGAATGCGCATCTCCATTATTAGTGTATCTTATCTTTAAAGCAAAATGTTTGCTTCATGAATGAATAAGCATGTTTATTGACGTGATAGTGGTCAGACTGTATCCGACAACATGGATCCATATCCGAAGTTAGTCTCCGTGTTATACTGTAACGATCACCATTTTTTTAATGCTTTTATCGTTATGTGTAAAATTTGCGCGTTGTAGGCCAATGCTCCATCGTAACTACTTGAGCCGTATTCGAGTTTTGTGATGAATCCATTGATTTTATTTGTTAAACGACTTTTCAAATTCTGGCAAAATAAAAAAATAAACCTTTCAATTCTGAGTTTTTTCTTTTCTTCCGCTTGTGTAATTCCTACATGAATGG
This sequence comes from Lithobius niger, assembly GCA_023313725.1. Classification (NCBI taxonomy): domain Eukaryota; kingdom Metazoa; phylum Arthropoda; class Chilopoda; order Lithobiomorpha; family Lithobiidae; genus Lithobius; species Lithobius niger. The sequence goes on from JAHWFP010174880.1 coordinate 10,350, forward strand.
ACATACGTCCAACAACCTCGCAAAACATAAAGCAGAACCGTAAAAAAGAACTGTTTTTATGCTTGGCCATTTTTTTTTAAAGTTTAGCATCACCGACACCCGCACGAAATGACGCATCAAAACGCAGCAAGAAGAGCTCTCCCTATCTTCCAGTTAAAGCTTTGTAAATAGTCGTTTGGTTGCGACGCTTTCGTACTTGAAGGATAAACTGGCGATTTCTGATTCAATTTCACCGTTTTTGACGGAATAATGCATTTCAATTTTGCCCACGACTTCGAAATTGAAGGAGAGGGCGAGGAATTTTGTTGATGAGTTGGCGCCGTGATGCTTTACTAATACTATTTTTTATTTCGTTTTTTTTTTAAATCTTCGGTGTCTTTCGTCGTTGTTGCCCGTCTTTTTTTCTTTTCTGTCGCTTTAGTTATTGTTATTTAGCTTTCCCTGCAGCCATTTCATATTTCAGAAATATTGAAATTAGTTTACCTGTAAGTCCTCTAGCGAAACACGCAAAATTGCTCCAACACAAATTTTTAAAACGATCCTGTCAGTCTGCACACTAAACTGATGAAATAAAATATTTCATGGCTACAATAGACAAAAAGGAAAAGCCAAATTAGAACCATTATCACTCTTATGTGTAAACTATATTATCTATGCGTGTCTAACTAAGTAGACAGAGGCCTCCTGAAAGGTAAAAAAAACTGCCACAAATACAGCAAAGCCAGAATCAAATTTTCGGCATATTTACTGATGTCTTGGTCACAATTTTAAAAGGTTTATGCACTGATAAAAATACGAAACATAATGGGACTACCTACTACAGATCAGCCACCTTGGAATCAGATCCGCCATCTAGGAATCTTTCGGTAGCAATGTTCAATTTTTCATTTAACGTCCATAGTATTATTCGGTAAGATTAGTCGGCGAATGTTTTGATGTGTTGATATCACTCCTTTGACAGGCCGAACCATTTGGAACTTGGCGATCACCAGTTTTTGATATGATATCACTTCTTTTTTTTTTTAATTGCGTATGATACTCAACTCCACTACCGTGCAGATGTGTAATAAAGTGCCACGTCAACAAGAAATTGGTTTGCACCACTTTGCTACTACCTTTTGCCTATAGGCCGAACCATTCTCAACTTAGTCACCCCTTTATAGGTTTTTGGTTTGGTTTTAATTTTGATGTACTGGAGGCCCTCTTTACCAGTTTTTGACTTGGTTTATATTGCTTTGTTTTTACAGTTTGTTTATTTTTCGTGAATTGGACGTGAATACAATTTCTTTGGCAACGTTGTTTACATTTATTGTGATACACTAGTATGTGTCTAGGCACGCATATCAGTAAATACGTTGTCATTGTCCGAACTTTGGCCATTCAATGAGAGACGATGCCAACAATACTAACAATGGTTCTAACAATATCTTCGTACTTACGCGCCCTCCCACGCAATCCCCATTACACCCCCAGACTACAAACCGTAAAAGGTACGCAGTTCGTATTGCACTGCACCCATTCATCAAATTTCATATCTGGAAGCCTTCGTCTTATCTCGGTATCGATGAATAATCAGCCTATGGGATTTAACACGCGGATGAGCGAATGTAGCTAGAGTAACACATTTGCAACGTTATTGAGGGTCGGATTTTGCATTGAAAGCAGCTTAGCTGGCATTCCTACACGAGTTAAT
>JAHWFP010174881.1:0-23358 GCA_023313725.1 Lithobius niger
GTGGGATCAGCAGGTGAAGTAGGCCGTCTGCAGAAGGAAAGATGTCTGGAGGAACTGGAAGAGAGGGAGAAGGCGTATGTAAGGAGGAAGAAGAAGATAGGTGGGCTGGTGGCTAGGAAAATTGGGGAGTTTAACTGGAAGCTGGCTAGAGAAGTAACCAAGAACGGGAAAAAATCTGGCGCGAAGTTCTGGAGATTTGTTACGGGAGAGAGGCTAGGGGGAACAGGAAGGATTGGAAGCAAGAGAGGCAAGCATTAGGGTCGCCGTTACTGACGCACTAAGAGTGCTGTGTGGGGAAGGTGAGGAGGAGGGGAGTGTAGAGAGGGAAGTGGAAGAGAGGAGGGCGGGGGTTCAGGTGGGGAGTTTGAGGAGGAACTTTCTCGTTTATGCGGAAGAGGAAGGTTGCGGGAGAGCATGGGCTGCTGCCGTAGCCAGTTAAGGGATAAGAAAAATGAATGAGATACCGAAGGGGAATGGTACCGGAAGAAGGTGAGGGTTCATTATGTGTTCAAGGAGAAGGGAAAGCTTAGGGGGAAGATTGAAAACTCTAGGCCGGCAGCTATTGCCAGTGTGGTGTATAAATCGTTCATGAGAGCAGGAGCCTATAGAAAACAACTAGTTGTTTTCTATAGGCTCCTGATGAGAGTGATTACTAGCAGGCTCCAGGATTGGCTGGAAGGGAGGAGGGGATTTTGGGGAGGTGCAGAATGATTTCAAGAAGGCGAGACGCTGGAAGACAATGTTTTTGTGGTGACTCAGGCCATTGAATTGCGAGGAAGCAGGGGAGGAGCTTCTTAGTGGCGTTTATAGACATTGCCCATATTTATGATGGAGTGTGGCAGGGGTGTCCAATGACTCCTCTGCTCATTTTGGTGTTGGGGTTGGGAAACAGATTGGTGGAATCAAGGAAGTGAGAGTGAAGAGGGTTTCCGGACACTGGTGCTGACATTTGCCGATGACATTGGGCTGTTGGATTGGGAGCAGGAAGGATACGAAAGGTTGCTCGGAGACTGTGCAGATTGGGGGCTGGAGGTGAAGGTGGTGTTTAGTGGAGAGAAATCGTGATTAATGGTTTTTGAAAGGGGAAAGGCTCAATGGAGGGGGGGGGGGATCAAAAGGGTGAAGGAACATGACTATCTGGGGGTGAGACTTTGTGCGAACCTTCCTAGCCTGAGTGAGTTGATGGAAAAGAAGGCGAGACGGAAAGCGGAAAGGGTTAAGGGAAAAATTATAAAGGTGGCATAATCGGAAAAAGTTCATAACTACTAGTCATTTTATTAACTTTTGCAATCGGTATGAGATTGTGAGAAATCTCTGGAAAGAGGTGGTGGTGATTGGGGGAGGGAGGGGTGGTGGGTGGGGATGGGTGGAAGTAGCTTGATAGGTTGCAGGAGGGGTTGGGAAGGTGAGCACTGGGGGCTAATAGATCACGGGGGGGGGGGGCGGCCGTCATAGTGAGGGAAGTTGCAGCGAAGATAGGGTTTCATAGGAGGGTTCGTGGGTTGGAGGCGACAATCGGTACCTTCCTAAACGACCAAACAGAGCGTACTAGTTGGTGACAGTTTGGCTCATTCCTTGGTAATATCCGTGTTGATGCGGCTTGATTGACGTCAACATCGTTAGCAATGAATCTGTTTCGTCAAAACTGTAACGTCGCGCATAAACCTCCACCCCAGCAAACCACCTCCCTGAGATGGTTCGCAATTTGGCATTGTTCTCGCCTGGTCACATCTATTAGCCAATCCTGGTCAAATCCATTAGCCAGGTCAGGTCAAGGTGAAGGCATGACGAATCGAATACTCTGCTGAGCTTGAGCTGTATTGTAGTTCAGGAAGGTACTAAACGGCTGACGCAACATCACTGCGCACGCGCGACGTCAAGCTTGGAGGCAAACTGTCTGTAACAGTGGTGCGTTCTGTTCGGTGCTTCAGGAAGGTACTGAATATTGTGAGGAGGATGTATGAATTACTGACGTGGAGGTGTAGCACAAAGTGGGTGGAAAGGACAAGGAGACTAGTGGGGAAGTTTGTGAAGGTAGGCAGGGAGGAGTTATTAAGGATGTCGATGAGGTGTCAAACCGAATTGTTGTGTGGCAGCCCACTTGGATGGAATGCACGGAGCCAGACTTGTGAACATGGATTGAAAGCACCGCTATAGGCAAAGCAGTTCCCCGGTAGATAGCAGTATTCGCTGCATGGTCCATGGACTAGGACGTAAATCCATACTGCGGATTTGTGCATTGCAGCGATCAGTGAAGTGTAACTTGGACTAAGCCGCGAACAAACTTCGTTTCTTGGGACCAAGTAAGCTTAGACGCAGTGTGTGAATTCATTGAAGGTGCTTAGAAGAACACTGTGAATTTGAAGACATTTCCATTGGGTTTGCATGCCACGAATGGGTTCAGTTCTTTGAATTTTAGAAATAATGTTATATGTAATTCAGATTTTTTATCTTGAATTTGGATCTCAAGACGGACCCGGTTGGACATTTTAAGAGTGGGAAGGGAGCTCATCAAGCCCCCCCCCCCCCCTCCTCCCACGGCAGTTGCCATGACTCTTCCCAAGCCTCTCCTATATTGCCTGCAGCTGGAACCCCTCTCAATGTACGTAGAGACCCCCAGCCCAGAGACCATGTTCTCACCTAACAACAAGAGTTCCCCTGGGACAGGTTATCACGCTACAAGCTGACAAGTAATCATTCAAGCATGGACTCTAGACTAACTCAATTCATCACAGCCCATCAACCGGGCACTGACTAAACGTGACAGCAGACGAAGTGTGTGGCTCGCACCAAAGGGGTGTCGGTTAACGATGGAACTAAGGATTCTGCCTAAATCAGCAGTGTTTGGATTGCGACGTGACAAGGTCCAATCACAATGCCGAAAATGCATGCACCGCACAGGCCTATATGGTGCTGTCGTTACGGGGGTAACCTCGGACGAAGCCGTGAAAAACGGTTCCAAAACAGTCTTGAGTTCACTGATCAATTTTCATTAACTGGAGAGAACTTTTAAAAGTTTTAGGAATGGAATATCTGTAAAAGGGCATTCTTTCGTCCATGTCCCACGTATGTGTGATTGAACTGAATCTGCACTATATGCCAGATTTGATAAAAAAAAAAATGGTGTCTTTGAAACAAACAAGCTGATACTATACTGGAAGAAATAAATAAAATTATGTCAGTAAAAAAGCACAAAAATATTTATTTGCAAGCTACATTAGCAAAAAAGAAAAACAACTTCTTAAATACATATTTACAAAATGCACTGATACAGTGGAGGCATTATCCCTTTCGGTACCTCGAAATAGTTAAAAACTGTACTCTTTTATATTTTGGCAAAAAAAAATCGCACTACAGCTTTCAACCTACAACCTTGGCTATAAAACAGTTTCCTATCGTTCTTTCAACCAAAAAACAACTATCATCGACTTCATTCATTCAGGCATCTTTCACGCAATCAAAACGTAGAGCTCTCTTTCTTTTGTTGAGCTTGCTTCTTTCCCGTCCTCCTGTATTCTGATCTTTCTTGCAAATATTCATCTGTGCATTCTTGTTTGAATCCTTCATCTTGGTACCTGGAACAAACCATTTACGTTACAAAAAAATTTAAAGCATGCCACCACCGCAACCAAATGGTGGTGAACAAATCTTTGAACTCCTGTAGCAAGCTGCGTTCAGCTTGAATTATGTACATATACGACTCATGAGAACATTTCTCCTTGTGAAAATGGGAATACCTAAATAAACAGGACGGAAAGCCAAATCGGCTCAATTAATTTCTTTACTGTTGAGATATCTTACTACATTTAATAGTGTCAGCGTGGGAAAGGATCTGCGGTTAGACTTTACCAAAATATTACAAAACTTAACAATATGCCCCAACAGACGAACTGAAGTTTTCGTAGTACAGGGACCACCCATTCTGCTGTATTTAAATCTGTGTATGAAGAATTTGTTTGCATGAACCGTGGCACAGACTGTAAAATTTGCAGACTGTAACTCGTCCCCCATATTTATGAAGGTTAAGGGTTGCATTATTTCTCGCCTGGTTCTATCCGTACTAGTTCCATTTTTATTTAAAAACGAAAGAAGAATGTATGGTCCTATGACTTGCGCATTTCCAGCTAAAATCGGGGTAAAAAAAGGCAGTTAATTTTTTTTTATTTAAAACTTAACACTAAATGACACTAAGTAAGCCAAGTGACTTTTTTTTTGTGTGGTGGTGGTTGTGGAATATAAAACTTATGTTCTGACCCCCACCCCGAGTTTCTATTTTCCTGGCCAGACTCATTTATAAACTTTCATCATCCATATCGCACACTTTCAAAATCAAGATACTCACAGTATCTAACCATTTTCGATAGACACCTGCTTCACTTCTTCAGGCTCTCCTAAGGTGTCTACTGTCCTTTGGGTTACATCTCTGTTGGGGTTGGAATTTGGCAGTTGGCACAGCCTCTGATATTTACAAGGATGTTGGCCTCTTCTCACAACTTGCCCTACTCCATTCACGCACAAGCAGTTCATTCCAGTCTCTGCCGACCAATTGCATCACATTGGTTTTTGAAGGACTTTGGGTGTTCATCAGTGGACAATTTTGTTGGATGGCAATAGACTCAAGGCACCGAAAGTGACTATCCCTTACTGTGTTGGAACAAATCAACGTCTCTGATCTATTCCATCCATTCTTGTGCTTAGTTTCCATGCAATGGGATGCAATACTATTATCTTCGACTTCATTCCTGAGGAAAGAGACGTTGATTTCTTCCACACAGCAAGGGATCGTCACCTTCAGGGCCTTTTAGTCTATTGACATCCAACATCAAGTCCAACAGAAATGTCCACTGATGAACACCTAAGTAGGGATCGACCGAGTCCAGATAAATCCGGATCCGGCACCAGATCCTGCAGTATCCGAATCCAGTAATTATTTTAAACCGGATCCTACACAAATAATCAACTTCCTTTTTTTCTTTGATTCTTAGTAAAATCTTAGCAAAATAACTAAGTGGTCTAAGAGTATAAAAAATTGCAGATGAAATAATTATACTGTAACAAAAATATGAAACGAAACAAAGATGCGCAAAAAGTCAAAACCTTTATCGGGAGCACAAATCGAGCGCTATTACTCAAGTTGTACCGAAAGTTAGCTCATTTCACCGCGAAAGAATCGTAATTTAAAAAAAAAGTTTATTTCCACAAAGACAGCATTTTTTTCACTAGATTTTTTTCTGATCTATCAAACATACCTTGGCTAACAGCCCCAAAAAAAAAAAAAACATCAGCCGCATAGATTAGATGTAACACACGTGGTGAGTGAGTTAGGCCTAATGCACGAAGCTGTAAACATTAAAATTTTCACCTTTGAATCTTTTAATTTCTGGAAAAAAATCCAAGTATTTACTTCACTGGGTAAATGTTGAGTGCCTTTGAAGTATCCAAAATTCAATTTGTTGGATAATCTGCTCCCTTAATTCGTTTTTAGACTTGGTAAACCTTGGCTGTCAAATCAGCAGTAGCAAAACGTTAGAGCCCACCATAGAGTTAGATATATATTCTTATACCAGAGTGTGAAGCTTCTAGCTCCAGCCGGTCCCCGCGATAGAGCAGCGCCTCCAGATGGCGCAGTGATCAAAGGGGCGACAAGTCCGACTAGCGCGTGCTTTTCCGATGCTAAAACTGCATTATTTATTTCGATTTTTGTCAGGTTCCAATCGTTAATTGTATGTATGTTGTTGCAGACATAGGGCCTTAGGGCTTCGGGCAGATGACCAGGAGTGGTTAACGCTCGTTAAACCCTTTAACCCTTTAGAAGTTGTTTGTTCAATTCTAATACGCGTACTAAATAGGGTTATTCAAACACAGCAATTAAAAAAATAAGTAAACTTACGATTTAACAGACTAAAAGTGAGCAAAACGTTTGGTAGATTCGTGTTTACCACAAGTAGCGATCACAATTAAACAAAAAATTGTAAAAGTTAGGAACCTAATTATTTTAAGTCCGCTTCTTGTGTTCCAGCTCCGCTTTCCAATTCGTGAGTTGAATTTGGGCGGAAAGAAAAAAAAAAAGACTAGAGTTCGTTTTCTAATTACGAAGTTCAATATTTTCATGCAACCCTTATGTGAATTTATAGACAAATACTCTGTTCATTTTCATATAAATTATAGCAGGAAAAGTTTTCATCTTTCGCAGAAATATCTATTTCATTTGAAAACAAGATGCACTACACTGCGTTAGTAATTCGACATGTTTTATGGCAGAATAAAGAAAAATGTGTAATTGATGTATGCAGTTGTAACAGCAAACATACCAACAGGATACTACTAAAAAATCTGAATGCGTGGTGTACTGAAGAATATCTACTATATTGCACATTGTATTAAAAAAAATTGTCTCGTAACTTTTGCTACTACGATACGGCAAATGAGCCAGAATCTTGTATGCGACGATGCAATCACTGACCAGATAAGTTTTCATCGGACCCTGATATTGGATCTCTTACAAAAAAACAAACTGAAAGCTTCGTTGTTTTACAGTTTCCCATACCCATTGTTCTTGTTCATCAGACTTTTACATTTTTTAAATCTTGGAACACCATATTTTCAGTAAATTCATCAGTTAATTGGGGGGGGGGGGAAGTAGGAGAAGTCATATTGCGCTGAGGGTACGTGAGGTTGACTACTTTAAATTTATTTACACCTTTTAGGTGTATTAACAAAAGTTAAAATATTCACACGAAAATTTTGACAAATTCGACATTGAATATAACACTGCAATTTCATGCGGCCAATTTTTGTTAGGTTACTCAATACAAAGTACTTGTTTTACTAGCATTTTATAATTATCTTTATTATTATTATTTGTAATTTTAAATCTGTTGGTAAAACTAATATCGAACCAATAAAACTTGCGCGAGTCTTCCTGTTACGGATTTTTTAAAAAGTCTGAGAATTCAAGGCCAGGAAGAATATCCGTCCTTCCCTCCCTGGCCGGTCCGCCACTGTAAAAATAGGACATCATTCGCTTTGTTCGCTCTTTCAATAAGAAACAACACCACAAATAAGCGTAATAAAATACTGTAATATATCGCACCCGGAAAGGAGCGAGGCTATGCGCGCCTCACATTCAATGTACCGTACAGATTCCACCGTAAAAATTCCGTGTACCGATTATCCAGATTACCGCTAAATAGGGATCGACCGAATCTACTTTTACCAAATCCGATTCGGATCCGGATAATTTACAAGATTTGGTGAATCGGATCCGGATCCTAACCGAATCCAAAATAAAACCTTTGTTAGACTGCTTCAGCCCTTTCCAATTTTTACAGACTAAATTTTCTCTCTAGCTGAGTAAAGTTTCAAGACTTGACTAGAGATTTTCACAACTTGTTCATTGGTTTTTCCCTTATAACTTCTGAACAGTTTTTGCTAGCCATTTGAAATTAGCTCCATTGGAAAGCTGGTGAAAAAAACGCTTCGAATGGTATATTGGAATGTCGAAAACGGCCAAAAATTAGCGAAGTTATTGAAAAATCGCCCAGACTTCAAAATTTTGCCGAATCCGAATCGAATCCGAACCCTAAAGATCCGGCTTCAGATCCGGTTCGGATTCGGATTCGGTCGATCCCTACCGCTAAAGGTAAGGGACGACTCACTTTGTATTGTACTTCGCGATAAGAGACGAGTCATCTCGATGTCCGTGCTTAGTCTCTAACCGACCGCAATTTGAAGAGCTGACTTGCCAAATTGCGCAGTTACATGCCGCAATTTTTCGTATGAGCGCACACCTTTACGATGACATTTCGCTGACGTCATTCACAGATCGTATACTATTGGGCGACGGTTTTTCGCTTAAGGACCTGTTTAGAGGTTATCATACTTCAAACAGCGTATGTATATTATGTTCCGCATAATACCTTTTGTACCTGCGCACTGCAAGTGTCCCACCAACATACATGAATTTCGCCGGATCAGAATTGAACAAATGTACCAGGCTTTTGAGGAGATGTCACTGTCGTAAAACGGGTACCCCGTTTTTTTGACCAGAACTGCATTAATTCGACGTGTGACACGTCGAATTAAAAACAGTAAACAATAGTAATTTTCTAAAGACTTTTTTTTATTCTAGCACTAAAATAAAGCCCTGCCTGATGAAGCTTGTTGAAATACAATCGAAAATTTGCAAGATACTGACAGTATCCTGTTTTTGAAAGTGAGCGTAATGAGTAATTTCCAAGATCGAAGTGTAGCTCTAAAGAGTAAAAAATTTTGTTAATGGTTTAGTTTATTTTTCTTTCAACCCTTCCATTTCTTCCCTTCCCTTTCTTTTCTTAATGCTCAAGGGAAAAAAAAAATCTGAAATTGGAAAAAAAAATTAAAACTTATGCATTTGAGGACAAAAATCATATGTGGTGAAACACGCCCTCAGTCTCAAGTTATTCTGTTTTAATAATTTTTTTTAATAAAACACATTTTTTTTGAGTAGGATACATGAAATATTACTGACACCGTAAGTTCTTCCTAAATACAGTTTCAAATAATTGTGGGGAAAAGAGAAGGTTTTCAGTGGAAAAAAAACTCTACACGAAAAAAAAATACACCCCAAAGAAAAGATACAAACCGACATAAACGTTATTCAAATAATGTTTATAAAATGTGCAAAGGAAAATCAAACATAGTTAATTGAACATGCTCAAAAGTAATCGACCAAAACGTTGCTGCAAGTTTGTTTTGTTTTTTTACAATTTATTTCACATTGTAATGTAATATATGACCACTTTGTGTTGTGATTTACAAACACATTGACATGGTGGTTGAAAGTGGGTGGAGTAAATGAATATGCATACAACTTTTTTTTTTATCGTGGCTATGATTTGTATATTTACCTTCATATTAATTATTTAACCCTTGTGCCCCGACACAACGTAAACAAACTTAAAATGGATTAGTTTTTATAACTATTAGTTTGTTCTTCTAGTTGAAAACTAGATTCCAATTCCACAGTGTATTGAACTAGTAATTTTTTTGGTCATTGAAATTTTCCTCCAGTCTATTACTGTGGCTAATGCTGGTTCGCATCACACAGCAGTCCATTTCAGGAGTTAGTGTAATGCAGACAGGAATACTGGGAGAAAAAGAAGGGGGGGGGGGGGTAACCAATAAAGCAAACCATTTAAAGTTTTATTTATTATGATATCATTATAGTAAAAACAATTTTAAATCAACAAGTTTAAATAAAAACCTAACTTTTTTGACCGTCCCAACATTTTCCTTACACGAAAAAAAAAGTTCTCAACCTAACTCAAAACAGTAAAAAATTACTATATTTCAAGATTTTAATCAAGTTTCATGCAATGTTTGATTATAAAATACTTTATTCACTCCCTTTTGATCTGTCAACTCTTTTCATCACTTTTTTTTATCAAAGCATACGTTCAAATCACAGAGCATAAATAGCACTGCGGAGAGAAGTAGCTGGAGGACGTTGTCTACCTTTGGCCGCCATCTTGGGGGACCGCTAAAGCTGCAAACGACACTCCCCTGGAGCCCACCTGGACTCCTGGAGGAGGTAGTCAACTGTCGGAGTAATTAGCCAACTCCAAAACCTGATATGTTTGATAACATCATATTTAAATCGGCACATATTATTTAAAAAAAATTATTTTCTGCTTTATTATGTTATTTGGCTTTACTTATATGCCAGGTGTAGACACTGGTAGCCAACTCAAAAACCAGACATGATTACCTGGTAACCTTGTTTAAATCTGCAAATATTTGTTTAGTGTATTTTTTTATTTTTATTTCATCTTATGTTATTATTTTATTTGGCTTTATTTATAATTAAACAAAATTTAAAAATATTTTGAAGAACTGGAAAGATTTTTTTTTTAACCAGGCATGATTAACTGATAACCACAATTAAACCTGTAAATATTTTTCTAACTAATTTTTTTTTGTATTTCAGCTTTTTAAGTTATTTTATTTGGTAAAAAATTAATTAAATTAATTTTATATTATAAAATTCTGCAATTTTTTTCCGAAATGAAGCAGTAGGCTAGGCTAATCAATGAGAAAATGCTAAATTTGGAAAAATATTTTTTGATTGATTAACCTAATTAGTGCTTTATTTGATTGTTTCAAAAAATTTAGCAACATTGTAAAACCAGTGGAGTGCTGTAGCCCACAGGCACTCTTAAAAGCGTAAGACTTTTAAGTGTTTAATCAATGTAAGAAAGTAGTGTAAAACAAAACAAAAATTAACACCATCTACAACCTATAAGGGAAAAAATAAACAACTTAATTTCACCATTTTTGTGTGAATTACCCGGTATCCGGCAGCGGCCTGGACCCGGAACCGATCCGGCACTAGCATCAAATTATTCGGAACCGATCCGAATCCGGTAAAATGCTATCCAGTCGATCCCTACACCCAAGGTCTTTCAAACCCCAATGTGATGCACTTGGTGGGCAGAGACTTGAATGAATTGCTTGTTCGCGAATGGAGTAGGGCAAGTTATGAGAAGAGGCCAGGAGCCCAACATCCTTGTAAATATCAGAGGCTACAACAACAGCCACCAAACTCAAATCCCTGTATATATCAGAGGTTATACCAACTGCCAAATTCAAACCCCAATAGATAGAAGAAGAGATGTAACCAAACGACAGTAGACACCTTAGAAGAACCTGAAGTAGACAGACTGGTGTTTATCGAAAATTAGCTAGATACTGTGAGTATCTTGATTTTGAAAGTGTGGGAATTTTAAAAATGATGACGCTGAGATTCAAAGTAAAAACCGTAACGGATTTTTTAATGGACTGGCCAAACTCGTGACCACCCCCAAAAAAAAAAAATGTATTATTCTTCAAATTTTAAACTCGCACTAAAAAATTTAAACTGGTGAAGAGAAAATGAATGGTGGTGTGTGAAACAAAATTTGTAGCTACTAGGGATGGGTCGGTAGCCGAAACCGAATTTTCGGTTTTTACTGAAAACCAAAACCGATTCGGATTTTGTGTCGGTTTTTCGTACGGTGTTCGAAAAATCAAAAATTGACCAGTTTTTCTAATTTGTTTTTAATAATTATCATTTTGTACGTATAAATGACATGACCATTAAAAAGAAAATAGTAGAGGAAAATGGTGCCCATGGTCTATGACGCTGCTGAAAGTGAAAGCAGGAGTGAGTTAGAAGCTAGTAATACTAATGCTACAAGAAAACAAACTAGAAATAGCTGGTTTGAGTGGATGGTGGCAAAAACCGATACCGAAACCGAAACCGCGGTTTTGTGTGCGTGAAAACCGAAACCGGAACCGAAGTCAAAAAAATGAAACCGACCCATCCTTAGTAGCTAAATGCTAGCAAGTTACTCAATAATATCTATTGTTCACTGGAGTGAGCAAGGACAAGATTTAACAATAAAGCAGAAGGGATGAAAAGTTATTTACACTTTTTAGCAACATTAGGTGCAGGCAGAATTTAATATAATACAGTAACACAAGCTTTCAATTTTGTGACCGTTCGAAACTTAGTAAGACGAGCTGAACAATTAGGTTACCATAGACTGATACAGCATCGCAGTCAATTGCCAGAGGTGCTTTTCCATTTTATGCATGCTGGATTGTCATCTGCTGAACAAACATACTTTACAAAAGTTATTTAAAGTCTTATTTTACAATAATTGGCCAAATAACAATAATGACTCGGCAAATTATCAGTCGATCGTGTGCAAAATATGTTTTCAGACGGTCCAGTTCAATGTCGGCTTGGTGACCTATTTTTCTTACCATCTAGTCAGGCATGCTTGTAATCCCGTGTTTTCTTTTCTGCATTTGTATATCATTGAAAGACCACTTGCCTTGCAACAAGCTTCAAAATCTAGAAAAGGAAGAAGTGAAAAATTAGCCTCAGAATGATATAATTTGCAAACATCTATTGTGGTTGACAAAACAGGGTGGTCCAAAAAGAAACATAACGGGAGGAATTTGTTCAAGTCCAAGATGATAGAAAAAAGATCCTTTTTTGACTTAAAAAAGTTTTGAACTTTTTCTTCCCTTTTGGACAAATTTCTGCCACCACATTTTTAAATGCATAACTATGTGTGTGACGGAGAGAAATGTGATTGTTGTCGATCAAAGTATCTCCCCGGACCCTACACAGTTGCGCTAGAAAAGAGTATTATCGACCAGCTCTAAGATGAAACATCTGTAATCTAAGGTAAAATGGAGTCCACACAAGCTATACTTACCTTTGACTTCGGGAATACATTTTTCTTCTTTCGTTTTAGTTCTCATTTTCTTGGGTATCATGACCTCTAGCTCAACTCGTCTTAATGACTTGTCTTCAGGATCACCTGAAATGAAATTAGGTTAACCGAAACTGATAGTAAACACTGAAATTTGAAACGATCCCCATGGCAGAATCAGCGCGACGCGCAACGTACGTTGCAGACAGTTGAAGGCCGCGGCAGACAAATTTGGCTAAATTTCAGCGTTTTCTCAATTTTTGACTGATTTTGACATTCCAATACACTATTTTAATCGTCTCGACGAGACCTTTCCACTGGTGGAATAGCCAGATCAATAGGATAAAGCACTGAAAAGTTATTCCATAAAATTCAATAAACATGTGAATAATCATATGATAAAAACAGATTAGCTGCAGACAAATTATTTTCCGACAATTGGTGTCACAGACAGTTGCAGAAAGTTCTGCCTCTGGGGAAACGATAGATGTTGTATTTGCCTATTTGGAGAGCCAGACTACTCGTTTGCTTATCAGGTATGGTTGTTGGCAAGTTGGGTACAGAGTTCAGTATGCTTTACAGTTGTTACCTACTGTTGGTTGATAACCAGTTAGCCCAAGTATTTCGCACACCAATCTCACAAGTATGATGTGCTGCATTAGTTGTTAGAAGAGTAAAGGTCCTAGAGACTAAAGCTAAAGAAAGCAATGATCGCAACAGTTATTTCAGCTTCGATTCTCTCACGTTACCATTTTGACCAACCCACTAAAATGTAAAACTCTATCTGTAGCTAAGTACGTCAATCCGCCTCCTTGCATTTTTCCTCACCCCAAGCCTCCAACAGTTCCGCACAAGCCGAAATAGACTATAAGGCACGCGATACTGCATGTCACTGGTGCTGTCCGCCTTGCTGTGCTAGCACCCCGACTCCTCTTGGTGGCAGTTGGTCGGAGAATGGGAAACGGCAAGCACACGCCGTGGGTGCAGAGGATGCAATAAACCATGTTTCGGCCCGTCGGACGGTTGTGGACTGGATCTTTGTAACGTCAAGTACTGGTGTGCGGACGCATTGTTATATTTTGGAGCCCAATGTGAGGCTCGAACCCATGACTTTGATATAAAAAGTACTGGTATGAGGACACATTGTTACGCAGCCACCTAATGGAGATTTCTAGGCCACATTCTCAAGTTAGGCCTATCCCAAATAGTTTCACTTCATGTCAAGACACATTTCTATTCACTATAAATATGGCTTCAAGAATGGGTTACTTCACTTCTGGTGTTTCCTCTGCTTTGTACCCCTTCCATGCTTGATACCACATTTGGAACTTTGGTAACAGCCTGAGGATACGGCCACTTAATGAGGGGCGTCCAACGACAGTCTAACTGGAAAATCGTCTAATGGAACAATTGCCTAATATATGCCTAAATAAAAAGTCAGGAATTCAGCTAAACGGAATACCGTCTGGACAGTAATATAGCTTTGATTTCTCATGTCATATGTATAGCCGCAGTGAGCACGGCAGGAAGAGCGAGGCATGGATATTAGACGATTTTCCAAATACAAATTCTGTGCTAGACGATTTTCCGTTATATTGTATACGTACTTCCAATTACAAAACTTTTCCAGTTAGACGATTATCCTTTGCCCACACTTAATGAATATACCTGATCTTACTTACAGAGCAGAGTTGGAAAGCTGGCATTTTACTTTAAATACCTCCCACAAGAACAAGTTACAATGCAATAGCAAAAATTTTGTATTTATTGGTTCAACCCGTACTCCCGGTGCTTGAGGTCTCTGTGAAGGGTTGAGAAGACAAAGCCTGACTTTTGTTCCGATTTATAAGGAAAGGGTGTAGGATACCCATCACCAAGTATGGAATACGATTTAATCTAGGGCCTATGCCACAGATTTGAGAACAACCGCCCTCTAATCTGTGGCCTATGCCTAACTAAATATTTTGTATGTACCTTGTAGCTAGATTGTCGTTCTCCGGAACTTGTCAATGAAATTAAAGAAATTAATTTCCAATTACAAGGCAGTAATTAACAAATTAACAAAATCAACATAAAACCAGGAAAAGCTAATATTATGGGAGAAGAATATTTCTTCAGCCAGGAAGGATGATGGTACCTAAGCCATGAGGGCCACCTCCCATCCGTTTAGGTAGGACAGCTGCTGCTGATGGGATATCTTGCTTTGATTCGGTGGACATCATGCTGCGACAAATATGATCGGTCAGGAAATTCTAACAAACTTCTTTTAAAATCCTCGCCCAACGTGATCAGGCTGTCGTTCGCTCACTTTGTGAACAGTGTCTGCGCTTTCGGTTTCAGTAGCTGTGACGCACCTCGACGAAAAAGTACCCAAGAAAACGAAAAATATTATTTGTATTTTTTAAAAGTAACTTAATTTTATTTTCAATATATAAAAATTTGAAATCATACGTTTTAACGTCTATTTTGCTGCACAATTTTGAAGTTAGTAAAATGCGTCACACATGTTTTTGTAATCTCTAGAGTGAAGGCTTTGCTGTAGCCATTTTTTTTACGTTGACGTGATCCAATTTAAAAAAATGTTACTACTTTTTTAAAGTAAGAAAACAAATAATAATAACGATCAGAAATTTATAACGGAATAATTTGTCTTTTTCCGTAATAAGTTACTATTAGAGATGACTTGATTAGGTACACATTTTGCGAAGGACGTGACTTCCAGAGATTAGAGTATAGCGTACTGGTGCTGCCACCTTTTGGCGATCGGCGTAGATGCTGAATCATTGTCGAGTTTCGGATTGACCCGGTGTCAAATACTTCGTGCATTTAACACTACAGGTAATATGTAATAGAAATCTTAATTCTGTATGTATTTTGTTCATTTTAACGATGTTGCATTTCTACCTTGCAAATCTTATTCAAATCTTATTCCGTAAGACGGACACTTTTATATCGGCGTGGTTTGATTTGAGTCATTACTCTAATGAGTGTTGCCTTGTTGACGATTTTTGTTTTGGCTTAGTTTTTAATTGTAAACGGCATCAGTTCCCTTGCACGGCCACCACTAAGGATTCCTATATCCAAAAAAGTCGTTGTTAATTGCAGAGGTTGTGTCTTAGGGGTTTGTGTGTCGGCCACTCGCAATACAAAAATGCCACGACGTGTACAAAGTTCTTATGTTTGGCTGATGGTGGTCCTATAAGGAATTAAGTGACCGCTTACTTCTCAAAGGCGTGACGATGGAGACGTACCTGCTAACGAAAGAGTCGATAGTCAGACAAATCCATTGTAATATATCGCTCCACACGTTGCAAAAGACGACCAAAAATAACCCCCAAAAAATGAACTTTTAGATGGCTCTGATTTTAGCCGATTCACTTGAAAAAAAAAATCACTCTCATTGTCTTGAAAATTGAACAATAAGATGCCTTGTATCCCAAAACGATAACGGGAACATGGGAAGAAAACAGGCTCTTGTCCGATTTTTTTTTTTTTAATGGACTAAGAATTACCTGCTGAATAATGTTTTCCTCTTCCATTTTTAGCACTACGCGAGGTAGGCCGTGACATCATCTTGTTGCCGGCAGGCAGGCTCGAGGCGGACGGTGCCGCGCAGGAAAGAATCAAACTGGGCATGTCCAGCAAGTGAAACGCCAAACCCCAACCTGTTCATTACGAAAAAGATCGTTAGATTTCGTACTGTGAAACTCCATTATAAACGAACAAAAGTCACCAGAAAAACGCACACTTTCACACCAGGCACTCACACTGTCTAGCGAATTTTCGATAGTTTACTACTATCTTCCTCAGGCCTTAAAGTTAGTTTGGACTCTGTTTACATCACTGTTGTTTTCACCGTTGTCGTCTGCTCGTTCGTTGCCATGCTCGAAACTTGGTGCGTTGCATAGCCTCCCGATTTTTGCAGGCCCACCACGCGAGTTGTGTAGCCTCCCGATTTGTCCAGGCCGATCCAGCGAGCTTGCCACGTGAAGTCCCCACTTCCTACACAACTGCCTGGAATGTTCCCAGCCGATCAGATGTGAAACTCTCGGGTAGGAGGGGCCTTGAATGTCCATAAGAGGAATTCCTTTGGCTTCATGTTGACTAATGGCAATGGATTCGAGGCACCGGAGGTGTCTGTCTCGTGCCATGTTGGACTTGATCAGTGTACTAGTGTCATGCCACCTAATCTTGTGCTTTGTCTCCATGCAATGCACTGCGATGCCGTTATTTTTTACTGCATTCCGAACATTTCCCATGTGTTGTGCAAGCCTCGTTCTTACTCCTTTTCTTGTCTCCCCTATGTACACAGCATCACAGTCATTGCGTGGAATTCTATACACTCCCTCGTTGGTGTTATCAACCGACCCCATAGTTTTCTCATCCTTGGATTTTTGCGTCTCACATCCTTGTGGGACTGCCTTCTTCTTTCGATGAACAATTCTCTTATGAAGTCCTTCTACGTTCTTCAAGTAGGTCTTGAAGCCGTGCTGCATCAGGATGTTTTGCACTGGCCCAGTCACTCTTTCCAGGTAAGTCAGCTTCACTCTCGGGGTTCCTTCATCGATTTTCAACTCATTTAACACATTCTCGTCTTCTCGGGGGCCACTCTTCTTCTTTTTCTCGTTCGCAACAATCAAAACCGCCTTCTTTCGTAGCCCATTTAAAAGACCCGCTGGGTAGTCCAGCTCCAAGAACCTTCCTTTAGCCGCCTCCAAGTGAGGTTTTGCGAGATCGAGGCTACTCGAGTTTCGCACTAGCCTAACAAGCTCGTTCTGAGCAATAGCGCGCAATTGCTCCTTCGGGTGTCCCGAGTTGTATGGGATGGCGCGCCTAGTTGCCATGGGCTTAACGTAGGGGCAGAACACCACTTTCCCTCCACCAATCCTCTGTATATTCACATCCAAGAACGGGAGTGCTCCATTTTCTTCTTCCTCCGCCATGAAGCTGATCCTTCTCCTCCAGTTGTTAACCTTATTCAATACACTCTGCAACTCCCTCTTCCCCAGCACAGCGAACACGTCGTCAACAAACCTCTTCCACATTCGTACACTCACACTCGATCTCAGAACCATTTCGTCAAGGTGCTGCATCACCATCTCCGCAATTATTGGCGAGCTAGAGTAGCCCATAGGGGCTCCTCCATCTTGCCAACAAGTCTTCCCGCCAAACTCGACGTAAATAGAAGCAAGCAGAACCTTCAACAGCGCACGATCTTTCTTGAACTCACTCCTTGGAACACCCCACCTCTTCCTCGAGAGTGCCAGCATCTCCAATATGAGACGGTGTGAGAGACTCTGGAATAATTTCTCGACGTCAAAAGACACCATCATCTCATCTTCTCCAAGCTCCAGATGTTCGAGCTCATCCAGCAAATCACTAGTCTTACGAAGCCGACTCTCACCCCGCACATACTTCTTGAGTCTCTCAGCCACTTCCCAGTCCAACTTCTGTGCCATTCCTCCCTTGGCTGAAGTAATCAGCCTAAGTGGCATGCCGTCTTTATGGGTCTTCACCTGGGCAAAAATTGTGGGGAGTCGCTGAGGGGCTGTGGAAGATAACCTCTGGACCTCTTCTGCACTCAAATGTCCCTCATCCATTAACCGCTCAAGGCTGAATAGCAGATCCAACATAGGCCTATTGCCAACATTCACTACAGTCTCCTTCTATATCCCCGACGTCACAATATCGCGAACAACCCGCTCGTCGTGGTCACTACGAGAGAGCACCACCGTCTGATTCGCCTTATCTGCTTTGCACACAACAATATTGTCTCTATCCCTGAGAGTCCGGATAGCTCTGGCTTGCTCCACTGTCACATTCGCTCTCACCTTAGGAGGTGGCCTGACAACCATCTGCTGCAGCTTCAGTCTAATTTCGGGGGCCCACGAGAATCCCGAGAGCAACTGTTTAACATCAGCCACTAGGTTCGTCCTTACATTCACATTCCCCCCTGGCTCCACTGGCACAAACTTCAAATCAAAGTTCAAAACACTCATCTCGTCTTCAGAAAGCACGATTCCAGATTTATTCACCACACACGGATGTTGCATCTGGACCCCTGCCCCTTCCTCACTCACTTCAGGAGCACCCTCCCTCATTCCGTCCTTCCTCCAGCACACACCTTCACCATCACATAGCAGAGCCCTCTCATATGACACACAGTGCACGCCCATCACTTCCAGTTTTTTAACATGACGTTTTTTGGTTACCTCCAAAACCCACTCCCGACGATTCTTTATGTACTCCTGTAGGTCAATCCACAAATACCTAGCAATATTCTTGCTCAGAAAACACTCCAACATCATCACACTGGTCTTGAGTTGCTGCAAACGAACGTGACAATCGCCGATCCTGGCGCACAAAAACTGGAAGGCGGTTCGCGCCGCGGCCGCGCACACCTCCTGCAAGCGGCTTAACGGACAAGCTCTTGGGAACGATCCATTCTCGCTTGCAGGCAAGATTGAAAGCTAGATGGCACTTAAACTTCACAAGAGCATCACAATCCTTCACTAGAGTCCTAACCTTCCTTAAAAACTGATGGTAATGTGCATCCCTAATATTTCAAAAAAGATCATTAGATTTCGTACTGTGAAACTCCATTATAAACGAACAAAAGTCACCAGAAAAACGCACACTTTCACAACAGAAGACACTCACACTGTCTAGCGAATTTTCGATAGTTTACTACTATCTTCCTCAGGCCTTAAAGTTAGTTTGGACTCTGTTTACATCCCTGTTGTTTTCACCGTTGTCGTCTTCTCGTTTGTTGCCATGCTCGAAACTTGGTGCGTTGCTTAGCATGGCAACGAACGAGCAGATGACAACGGTGAAAACAACAGGGATGTAAACAGAGTCCAAACTAACTTTAAGGCCTGAGGAAGATAGTAGTAAACTATCGAAAATTCGCTAGACAGTGTGAGTGTCTTCTGTTGTGAAAGTGTGCGTTTTTCTGGTGACTTTTGTCAGTTCATTACCTCAAGTGAAATGCCTAAGCCTGTTCCTAACCTAAACGACAATAACAAAACCACACGAAACTGACAATAACAGCCCACCTATCCGAACTGTTTATGGGAAAAAAAATATCAGCTGGGAACATGGAAGAAAACGGGCTCTCTTCCGTCAGCGCAAAGAGAGCGACTTTCAATAATTTCTGACGGCCTAACGAAGCCTTTGCCCCCAAAAATTTTATGGGAAAATGTTGTTCAGTTGATCATTTTACATCATTCTAACCCAGCGAGAGATAGATCGGTGAGGAGCCCTTATTCTTCCCATAAGCCCGATAAAGAAACGGCAAACTGCAAGTTTCTGTATAGAATGGTTGCCTATTAAAGTGGCACAATAGCCAATTGTAAACCGTTCGCAAATACTTTGTCGCCATCTAGCAGCAGTGATATTGTTAACCTGTACAGCTTGCTCCCAGGTGCACGAAGACGTACAAATTTTCACTCAATAATTAAGAAGGTTTAAGCTTGTTTGTTTCGTTAAAAGTAAGGGCATTGTGCATTCTTTCTCTTGATGCAAGCAGTGCTAGATGTACTATAAATAGCGCTAGAGGTTGCCAGATTCAGCCTACTTTCAGTCGGTGATAGTGCACTTTAACCCAGATTTTGGCAAACAAAAACACAGAAAAGGTCTGGTTATGCTAAACAAATTCGTCAACAAAGGTTTAGTGTAAATAAAAATGTAATTTAAAAATGTTAAAAAAAATATAAAATAGGGAGGGGCATAGCCAAGGACCTCTAACACTGCTTTAATTTCTCAAAAAAAAATCCGAGTGGGTAACATTTAAGAAACAACTTCTTTAAAGCGCCCTGTTGCTCTTTTGTTTTTCAGACATGGATCGTCTGCTAAGGTTAGGAGGCGCTATGCCTGGATTGGGACAGGTAAATAAGTTAAATTTAAATCGCAGCTGACGTTTACATACGGTAATGTGACATAATACCGAGTTCATTTTTGAATCCCAGGGTGCTCCCACTAGCGATGCTCCAGTGGTAGATACAGCCGAGCAGGTGTACATCTCGTCATTAGCACTGTTAAAGGTAAGACATGAACTGTGTTTAAAACCACAACACAGTATTCATATTGTACTGTACATTTATTTAGTAAAACCAGCAGGTATATACATTTCATCATTATTAGCACTGTTAAAGGTAAGGCTCTAACTGTTAACCACGGCACAGTATTCATATTGTCTTCGTAGTAAACCCCTCTATCAATTTGTTACATTAAGTGTTTCGCATTGAGTTTGTCAGTTATGAAGTAGGTTACACAGTCTAGTTACGATTGTTGTTTTTAAGTGAAAATTCATCATGTAAGGCTAGTCCATTTTGTTAAATTGTATGAATGTAAACATTTTGTTTTTTAGAAAGTTTTGCTCAATATTTAAATTAACTTGTGCTTCTGAGTCCGTACCCTGATATGTAGAAACATGAAAAGCCAGCATTTCTTGGATAGCCTGTAAGTCTTGGGAGTTTGCGATGACTGGTTGCTGAAAACATCCATCTTGCATCTTGTCTTAACTGTACTGCCCCATTTCAGATGCTGAAACATGGTCGTGCTGGTGTTCCCATGGAGGTCATGGGTCTCATGTTGGGCGAATTTGTAGATGACTACACTGTAAGAGTCATTGATGTCTTTGCTATGCCTCAGTCAGGAACGGTAGGTACTTAGCTGCTACAGGAAAATTGCATAACTATTAGGCATATTGTGATGATGAAAAAATCCTTGTCTTTTTACTTTTTATGTAGGGTGTCAGTGTAGAAGCTGTTGATCCTGTCTTTCAAGCAAAGATGCTGGATATGCTGAAACAGACTGGCAGGTCAGTAATCCGACAGAGTATGGGTCAATATTAACTTTTTTTTTGTCAGTCGCTACTGGCTGGTTACTAGTTTCCGTTTTTTTTTTTTTTAGTTGACATTTTGACATTTTTCCCCCTTGCTGATTGCCAATATTCTTTAAGTTTTGCATTAAGTGTTAAAGTAATTTCTTCTTCGGGTTCTCGTATGTTACGTAATGGGATCTTCCTCTCCTATGGCGCTTTTTCCTACGTCACAGCTTAATTACTACTTCCCTCTCAGGTGTCACACCACTGATCTCTACAAGACGATCTAAGCCCTCTGTCCGATTTGCTTTTGTGCAGTTCCACATAGATTCTAGTCTTTTTGCAAGTCTGCATGTACGAGACGGTCAATTTACTTGTAAGACGGCCCAGTAAGGTTCATGAGGGGAATCCGGCGATGAGAAAAGCTCTTGATTGTTAAGGATTTCAATACATGAAGGTGGGCTTCCTGTTTAGTGTTAGAATGCAGGAGGATGGACATCGTTGGGCCACTCGATCTTGTGCTTGTATCTGTTGTGCAGAAGTTGTCGTACTGATGGTGAGAGTGTGATTTGTGTTGTCAAGAATGTCGTTTTATCGCCGTTTGCCAGTTTTCCAGATGCATTAGGTTTAGCATAAAAATCTTGTGTGGTAAAAATAAAATTGTCACAATTGTGTCTGAAACTCAACCGTCCTTTTTAGACCAGAGATGGTAGTGGGATGGTATCATTCCCATCCAGGATTTGGCTGCTGGCTCTCGGGAGTAGATATCAATACACAACAAAGCTTTGAAGCCTTATCAGAGCGAGCAGTAGCTGTGGTCGTAGATCCCATTCAAAGTGTTAAAGGCAAGGTAAGGACGGTGTTAATGTTTGACTTACCATATTATTTAGCCTGTATTTGTGTTGTGGGAGACTTCTACTGATTATATTAAGATTTATTTTTCTGTTTTTTTTTTAGGTTGTCATAGACGCTTTTCGTTTGATCAATCCCAATATGATGGTTTTGGGTCAAGAACCACGACAAACTACCTCTAATTTGGGTCATTTGCAAAAGCCATCCATTCAGGTACCATTGGAGAATAATAGTTTATTTTTTTGCCCCAAAATTAATTAACCGTGGATTAAACTTACAGAAAAATTGTTGTTTTCAATCATATTCCTACAATTTTTTTCTCTGTACTGGTATAATAAGTACACCAATAATAAACGTGTCATGTTAAGTGTTTAATCAAGGTGATGAGATGGTTTAGATATGTTGTGTTTTCATAGCTTCTAAAAAAAAAAATGTGTAGGGTCACTGCCAACCTATAAAACCTACCAAAACTAGTTTGACTATATATTTTTGCAAATATAACCTATACAGGTACATAAATTATAAAAAGCCCATTTTGCCGGCCATCCTGACTGTTTGGATAAAAATGATTTCTTTTGCCTAGGAAAATATGCATAACCTGTTAATTTTGCATTCATTGTCCCAGTGGATGTGTGTCCCTGGAGGTTTTTAGTTGCTTGTAGCCGCTTGCTTGGTAACCCTACCGCGCCTGCGTGGCGCGGTCCTCCTCTATAAAAGGGGAAGCGCGAGGGCTTTCACCATTTATTTTTCTTTCACTATGTCAGGTGGTGACACGAGAGGGGAGGCCGGCGGGTTTGGTTATGTACATTTTTCCAGGCAAAATAAACCATTTTTAGCCAGCCAGTCAGGAAGGCAGGCTGCTGCTGGATAACATCCATAACCTGTTAATTTTGCATTAACAGGAGACCTCGTCAAAGTGAAGGTGGCGGGCACTGCCTTGACAGGTGCCCCGGGTTACGAGCAGGCTATCCCCCAAAAAATTTCGTTAATTTCGCTCTTTATTTGGAACAAGTGATGAAACAGCAATTTGGTTCTTTTTCAGGACCTGAAAAAGACCGTTGATTTAATTTTGAAGTGTCTTGCTTCCGTCTTGAGGGTGGCTTGCTTCGATCTTGAGGAAGGATTGCTTTTGCTTACTTGAATGTGGCTTGCTTCTGTTTTGTTCTGAGTGCTTAAGGGGGGGTTGACCACAGTTCTGGCTGCGACGATCAGTCCCAGCCGGTGTAGTCCATCTGCTTTTCTTGACATGTCTCTAAAGTAGGGTGATGGGATGGTGGTGGTGTTCCGCTAGGATGCAGCTGCCAGGATTTCTTGTACCGGGATGGCGTTGTGGTGAGCCCATGATGTTGAGATGGCCGAAGCTCATGTGCTGTAACTCTCATGCTGTCTCTTGAGCCGTCGTTGTTATCGTAAGCTGCATGGATTGTTTTCTTTATC